>WNWK01004994.1:62321-87321 GCA_009830355.1 Cherax destructor | reverse complement strand
GTAGGTAGTACAATTGTACTACTACTACTACTACTACTACTACTACTACTATTACTACTGCTACTACTACTGCTACTACTATTACTACTACTACTACTACCACCGATAATGTAAGGACTCATGAAAGCACTTGGAATATTACTTCTGAGTGAGGTTATATTTCGTCCTGAGATATACTTCCCGCTACGTGCACATAAACTGTTGTTGTCAGTGCACATAAACTGTTGTTGTCAGTGCACATAAACTGTTGTTGTCAGTGCACATAAACTGTTGTTGTCAGTGCACATAAACTGTTGTTGTCAGTGCACATAAACTGTTGTTGTCAGTGCACATAAACTGTTGTTGTCAGTGCACATAAACTGTTGTTGTCAGTGCACATAAACTGTTGTTGTCAGTGTACATAAACTGTTGTTGGCAGTGCACATAAACTGTTGTTGTCAGTGCACATAAACTGTTGTTGTCAGTGCACATAAACTGTTGTTGTCAGTGCACATAAACTGTTGTTGTCAGTGCACATAAACTGTTGTTGTCAGTGCACATAAACTGTTGTTGTCAGTGCACATAAACTGTTGTTGTCAGTGCACATAAACTGTTGTTGTCAGTGCACATAAACTGTTGTTGTCAGTGCACATAAACTGTTGTTGTCAGTGCACATAAACTGTTGTTGTCAGTGCACATAAACTGTTGTTGTCAGTGCACATAAACTGTTGTTGTCAGTGCACATAAACTGTTGTTGTCAGTGCACATAAACTGTTGTTGTCAGTGCACATAAACTGTTGTTGTCAGTGCACATAAACTGTTGTTGTCAGTGCACATAAACTGTTGTTGTCAGTGCACATAAACTGTTGTTGTCAGTGCACTTAAACTGTTGTTGTCAGTGCACATAAACTGTTGTTGTCAGTGCACATAAACTGTTGTTGTCAGTGCACATAAACTATTGTTGTCAGTGCACATAAACTGTTGTTGTCAGTGCACATAAACTGTTGTTGTCAGTGCACATAAACTGTTGTTGTCAGTGCACATAAACTGTTGTTGTCAGTGCACATAAACTGTTGTTGTCAGTGCACTTAAACTGTTGTTGTCAGTGCACATAAACTGTTGTTGTCAGTGCACATAAACTATTGTTGTCAGTGCACATAAACTGTTGTTGTCAGTGCACATAAACTGTTGTTGTCAGTGCACTTAAACTGTTGTTGTCAGTGCACTTAAACTGTTGTTGTCAGTGCACATAAACTGTTGTTGTCAGTGCACATAAACTATTGTTGTCAGTGCACATAAACTGTTGTTGTCAGTGCACATAAACTGTTGTTGTCAGTGCACATAAACTGTTGTTGTCAGTGCACATAAACTGTTGTTGTCAGTGCACATAAACTGTTGTTGTCAGTGCACATAAACTGTTGTTGTCAGTGCACATAAACTGTTGTTGTCAGTGCACATAAACTGTTGTTGTCAGTGCACATAAACTGTTGTTGTCAGTGCACACACATCAAGAGAAATATACTCAACATAATATATTCAAAGTGAGATCAACAGGTTAGGTAATATTGGTCAGGAAACAGAACAAGTGTTTCCTGACACGGGTCTTTAGTCACATGATGACCCGTAGCCGAAGCTTTTGGTCATCTGACCGAGGCCTTCCACTGGCTTACCCCTCCACCCCTTTAAAAATTAAGATTAACCCTGTGTGAGATCAACAGGTGGCTCCTCACCACGTAAAATACACTGAAAACTTGCAATTTCTTAAGCAGATTACTTTCAAGGGTAACTAATGTAGAACGTAAATTCGTCACAATTTTCTGAGTGTGTTTGTGTTAGCAAAGCCTAGCAAATATCCATCTGTGTATCGGTAAATAATATTCTCAGACTTCAAACAATAAAGTAAGAAGACCTTCACATTAAAATACACTAAAATTTATATTCAAATACTATATCAAATCCTTGTTCATAATATATAATAATTAGAAAGAACATAGGATGGGGTCCAGCACTTGGGGCAAACTTTGACCAGTATTAAGACTGCATAGTTTTTAATGGGTGTTTTACAGTGTATTAACGGGACGTTTTACATGTAAAAAGTGGTTATTGTAATAACCATTAATTTTTAAAGGGGTGGACCGGTAAGGCCTCGGTCAAGTGACCAAAAAGCTCCAGCTGTGGGTCATCATATGACAGACCTGCGTCAGGAAACACCTGTCCTGTGTCCTGACGGAACTTACCTAACCTAACTTACCTAACCTAACTTACCTAACCTAACTTACCTAACCTAACTTACCTAACCTAACTTACCTAACCTAACTTACCTAACCTAACTTACCTAACCTAACTTACCTAACCTTAACCAACGGGAAGTTAAAACAAATAATTAAGATACAAGATTTATTTATTGAACAAAATCAGCTGACTTATCGTAAAAAAAGGTCAACTAGTATTAGTGTATTAAATTACAGAGCGACACAATATAATGTAACACAAGTCAAAGAATATAAGGCACAGTTGGTCACCATCAAATTTTTAATTAAAAAAACTGTAAGAGCGAAAATCAAAATGAATTTTTTTTTGCTAAAAATGGAAATTACAAGTGAAAAAAAACTTTTAAGAATATGTAGATTCTAACCCCCCCCCAAAAAAAAAAAGTAAAAACGGAGATTTGGGATTAAAATAAAACATTTGAGGTGATAAAACAAAGACACTAAGGCAATGAAAACATAACAATCGAAAAACAAAGACTGATAGTGGTCAGGGGGGCAATATGGGGGTCAGGGAGATGTGGGGGTCAGGAAGGAAATATGGGGTCAGGGAAAGAATATAGGGGTCATTGAAAAAATATGGGGATCAGGGAGGAAATGTAGGGTCAGGGAGGGAATATAGGGGTCAGGAAAGAATATGGAGATCAGGGAGGAAATGTAGGGTCAGGGAGGGAAATATGGGGATCAGGGAGGAAATAGGGGGGTCAGGTAGGGAATACAGTAGTCAGAGAGGAAATGTAGGGATGAGGGAGAGAAAATATAAGGGATAGAATCTGTGGGTCAGGGAGGAAATGCTGTAGTCAGGGAGGGAATATAGGGGTCAGGGAGGAAAATTAAGTCAGTGAGGAAAGAGAGACAAGAAAAGGTAGATTGGGAGGGGATAAAGGGAGCCTGAAATAATGTAATAGGCCTCCGAGTGTGTGGTAAGGGAGAGAGAGAGATAGGGGAAGCAACAAGGGCATGAAAGATAAAGACGGTCATAGAGTGAGAAGGAGATTAGACGAAGAGTGGAAATGTCGATCAATCATGAGTGAATCTTGTCTAATGGTGAGTGAATCTGAGCGTACATCACTGGAAGGGGCGAGTGAGAGAGAGAGAGAGAGAGAGAGAGAGAGAGAGAGAGAAGAAGCTTCATGCCTTGCGTGTTGGCCATACATCTCCGGTATTGATTTTTCTGCAGTCACCGTCTCCTCCCTCTTTTCCCCACACGTCAGCAAGCACGACCCCCATACGTCAGCAAGCACGACCCTCACACATCAGCAAGCACGTCCCCCACACGTCAGCAAGCGCGACCCCCACACGTCAGCAAGCACGACCCCACACGTCAGCAAGCACGACCCCCACACGTCAGCAAGCACGACCCCCAAGCCATACAATCAGGACCCACCAGTCATACAATCACTACTCACCCAGTATACAGTCACGAACCACCCGTCATACAGTCACCACCCACCATACAATTACCACCCATCAACCATACAATCCCCGTAACTTGGCCATATCTCAAAGTAATCAACTCAAATGGAAATAAATCATTGTTTGATTTTATAAGTCAATAAGTAAAAAAATAAGTAATTATGCTAAAAACCCTTAATTTTTGAAATGGGTCATACCTCTGACCGTTTTACATGCTTCTACAATTAATGTCTCACCCTGTGGCATTGAGGGAAGGCTGCTACATCCTACTATCTTTAACTTCTTCAGTAAATAATCTCTGAATCTCATAATCTCCAGTATATCAACAGCTATACAGGGTTCGCTTGTCTTTGTTTTTATTCTACTCTTTTTGTTGACCTAATATCGTGATGCAGACTTTTCTAGATTTTTCCCCAAACATCATTTATATCTGTGCAATTTGTTTTATTAGAGACCAATCGCAATTTTGTAGCTTAAGTATTAGTATTTCTTTGCTATTAAGGCTGAGGCCTGGTCACAGACCGGGCCGCGGGGGCGTTGACCCCCGGAACTCTCTCCAGGTAAACTCTCCAGGTATTGTTCATCTGGTGATTAAATCTATGTAATGTGGTACAATGGCTTGAGGGCACATAGCTTCTATGTGCTAACCAAGCCATACCACGGGTAGGGATTGAACTCGTGGCGAGTGAGTCACAGTGGGGCCTGTGCTAACCTCTCTATGGTGTATAAATATTCCTAGTTGAATATATCTTATTGTAGCCAGCTGGTCCAGTGGTTGACGCGCTGGTTTGGAGCTTTACCACTCACTGGCCACGAATTCAATCACCACCCGTAGTATGGTTTGTTTGCAATCGTGTCATTACGATTTCGTGAGTCATCTATGTGCTATTAGACCAATGTAGACTTTAAAAATTATATAATCTGAATCAAAACTTACTCGTTGATAAGATCTACCTTGAACACTTAACCCAACGTCCCAACAATTCCAGGAACAGCTTCTGAAAATTGACCACTGTCTGGAAAATCTTCCAGCTCCTGCCCCCAACATCTTGCTCCTGGGATATTTCAACCTAAGACACCTAAAATGGAGGAATATTGAAAACAATGTGGTAGCAGAGATAACACCAGGAGGCAGCTCAGATGAAAACTCACACACACATGAACTTTTAAATCTCTGCACCAAATTCACCTTAAACCAGCAAATAGTAGAGCCTACAAGATTAGAGAATACGCTGGACCTCATCTTCACCAACAATGATGATCTGATACGAAATGTCATCATATCAAAAACAATATACTCAGATCACAACATAATAGAGGTCCAGACATGCATGAGGGAGGCCCCAGATCAACAAAATGTGATCAGCCGGGAGGGAGCCTTCTCCAAATTCAACTTCAATAACAAAAACATAAGGTGGGACCAAGTAAACCAAGTCCTAAATGATATAAACTGGGAAGATAGCCTAAGCATCATGGATCCTAACCTATGTCTAGAACAAATTAACTCTGTGGCACTTGAGGTTTGCTCAAGGCAAATTCCCTTAAGGAAAAGGAGGAGAAGATGTAAACTAGAAAGAGAGAGGCGCTTCCTATACAGGCGAAGGCAAAGAATAACGGAGCGGCTACAAGAGGCCAATATATCTGAAATACGTAGGGAGACGCTGGTCAGAGAAATAGCAAACATCGAATTAAAACTAAAGGAATCTTACAGGAATCAAGAAACGCGGGAAGAACTAAAAGCCATAAATGAAATTGAAAGAAACCCAAAGTATTTATTTTCTTATGCCAAAACAAAGTCGAGAACAACATCCAACTAAAACGAGATGAGTCCTACACAGATGACAGCAAGGAAATGAGTGAGTTACTAAAGTCCCAGTATGCCTCAGTTTTTAGCGAGCCGCTAACCAGACTGAAAGTCGAAGACCTAAATGATTTTTTTATGAGAGTGCCACAGAACTTGGCAGATGCAAGCCTATCTGACATTACCCTGACGCCAAATGACTTCGAAAAGGCAATAAATGACATGCCCATTCATTCCGCTCCAGGCCCTGACTCATGGAACTCCCTGTTCATCAAGAACTGCAAGAAGCCCCTATCACGCGCTTTTAACATCCTATGGAGAGGGAGCATGGACACTGGGGTCGTCCCGCAGTTACTAAAAACAACAGACATAGCCCCACTCCACAAAGGGGGCAGTAAAGCAATAGCAAATAACTACAGACCAATAGCGCTAACGTCCCATATCATAAAAATCTTTGAAAGGGTTCTAAGAAGCAAGATCGCCACTCGTCTAGATACCCATCAATTACACAACCCAGGGCAGCATGGGTTTAGAGCAGGTCGCTCCTGTCTGTCCCAACTACTGGAATACTACGACAAGGTTCTGGATGCTCTAGAAGACAAACAGAATGCAGATGTTATATACACAGACTTTGCAAAAGCCTTTGACAAGTGTGACCATGGTGTAATAGCACACAAAATGCGTGATAAAGGAATAACAGGAAAAGTTGGTAGATGGATCTATAATTTCCTAACAAGTAGAACACAAAGAGTAGTAGTCAACAGAGTAAAGTCTGAAGCGGCTACAGTGAAAAGCTCTGTTCCACAAGGCACAGTACTCGCTCCCATCCTGTTCCTCATCCTCATATCGGACATAGACAGGGATATAAACCACAGTGCCATGTCTTCCTTTGAAGATGACACCCGAATCTGTATGACAGTGTCCACCGTTGAAGACACTGCAAGACTCCAAGCAGACATAAACCAAATCTTTAAATGGGCTGCAGAAAACAATATGAAGTTCAATGATGAGAAATTTCAATTACTCAGATACGGAAAACGTGAGGAAATTAAAATCTCATCGGAGTACAAAACAAATTCCAACCACACAATAGAGCGAAAAACTAATGTCAAAGACCTGGGAGTGATCCTGTCAGAGGATCTTACCTTCAAGGACCATAACACCGTAGCAATCGGATCTGCTAGAAAAATGACAGGATGGATAATGAGAACCTTCAAAACCAGGGATGCCAAGCCCATGTTGACACTTTTCAGGTCGCTTGTTCTATCTAGGCTGGAATATTGCTGCACACTAACTGCACCTTTCAAGGCGGGGGAAATTGCTGACCTTGAAAATGTGCAGAGAACCTCCACGGCACGCAGCATAACTGCGATAAACCACCTCAGTTACTGGGAACGCTTGAAGTTCCTAAACCTGTACTCCCTAGAACGCAGGCGGGAGAGATACATTATTATATACACGTGGAAAATTCTCGAGGGATTAGTACCAAACTTACACACGAGAGTCACTCCCTACGAAAGCAAAAGACTCGGCAGGCGATGTAACATCCCCCCAATGAAAAGCAGGGGTGCCACTAGCACGTTGAGAGACAACACAATAAGTGTCAGGGGCCCAAGACTGTTCAACTGCCTCCCAGCATACATCAGGGGGATTACCAACAAACCCCTGGCTGTCTTCAAGCAGGCACTGGACAGGCACCTAAAGTCGGTACCTGACCAGCCAAGCTGTGGTTCGTACGTTGGACTGCGTGCGGCCAGCAGTAACAGCCTGGTTGATCAGTATTACAACCTCAGGTTCAATGGCCTGTTAACCTGAGTGTAAAAGGGAGCTTGGAGCAAAGAAACACAGTAGAAGATGCTTTGAATTTGTATTTCCTTTACCAAGCAGTTATGAATATATAAGACTTTTGTCTTTTCCTTCACCAAATAAATAGAAAAGGGCTTTTTACACATATGTACACTATATACAAAGGAGTAGTATTTAGTGCACGCCACGGTTGTCTAGGCTAAACAACAGCCAAAAGACAGACAATTTTCCACAACCAGCTCTATGCAGGAATTCCAATGACAAACTGCGAGTGGTATCCACGTCACCTTTGTCATTGTTAAACTCGCATTTTAATTGGCTGAACCGAGTCGTTGATTTGATGATGGGGCCCCATCGCCATACCCTTAACGATGGTTCGCTGGTTGGAGGGGAGCCTATGTGGGTGTGTTTAACATGCTCCGAATAAAGGTTACATACTCTTTGCATGCAACAATCAGGCTCTGATCCAACATGAGGCCTGGTCACAGACCGGGCCGCAGGGGCGTTGACCCCTGGAACTCTCTCCAGGTATACTCCAGGTTTACAGCAATGCAGTGTTCGGGCAGTGGTTAGTGAAGTTTGGGGTAAGTGCAGGTGCTAAATTAATGGTAAATTTAAAGTTATAAGTTACTTTCTGTTAAAAAAAAAAGTCAGAGTGTGCACTGAAGGTGGAGTTTCGGCAAGGAGGTCAGTTAGAGTGAGCATAAGAGGGCATTGCAGATGTCAAAAGTGAATTTTATGTGCTGTCTCATAAATACAGCAGCGTTTTGGTTATGGTGAACTGACAGCTTGGCCTGGCAGTGCTCGCACGAGGTCTGGGCGTCTCTTCATGTAGTCTGTATATAAGTCATGTGTATTTAATTCATAATCATGCGATCTTAATAACAACGATGGACACATGATGACTAGGAACCTAATTATGGCTTGATGGTAAACTGTTTGTGTTTCAACTCTGCCCAACGTTATTGTCAGTGACTTTGGAATTGTTGAGAGAAGGAGACAGAGACAGAGACAGAGACAGAGACAGAGACAGAGACAGAGACAGAGACAGAGAGTATTGAAAAATAATGCGAAAAATGAATCTCCGAGGAGGAGATCGGTAGGTTGTTAGTACCAGACCTAGCCACTGAATCTGTGCTCATTGCTATCAACTTCAGAAATACATAAAAACTACTTTGTACTTACTAGAGATGCAACATAACCATTGTTGTATTAAATACACTTAAAGTTTGGTAAGCAGAGGCAACAAAAGTGTTTGCAAATTGTGCACATTCTAACTCAGTTAGAAAGCTAAGGTAGAGAAGGCAGTGTATACCTTGACGCTTCTCAACCCATGTATCCCATCTCAATAAATACTCTTTACTTGCTCGTATTGATTCTCCATAAGAACACTTCTCTAGCTTTCACAGTATTGGCCTAAATGTCCCCTAATGAAAAAATGTACCCGAGAATATATTTAGTTGGACTCATCATTCTTATTATGATGTACCATTGTGATGTACCATTGTGATGTACCATTGTGATGTACCATTGTGATGTACCATTGTGATGTACCATTGTGATGTACCATTGTGATGTACTATTGTGATGTACCATTGTGATGTACCATTGTGATGTACTATTGTGATGTACCATTGTGATGTACCATTGTGATGTACCATTGTGATGTACTATTGTGATGTACCATTGTGATGTACCATTGTGATGTACTATTGTGATGTACCATTGTGATGTACCATTGTGATGTACCATTGTGATGTACCATTGTGATGTACCATTGTGATGTACCATTGTGATGTACCATTGTGATGTACTATTGTGATGTACCATTGTGATGTACCATTTTGATGTACCATTGTGATGTACCATTGTGATGTACCATTGTGATGTACTATTGTGATGTACCATTGTGATGTACCATTGTGATGTACATTGTGATGTACCATTGTGATGTACCATTGTGATGTACATTGTGATGTACCATTGTGATGTACAATTGTGATGTACCATTGTGATGTACCATTTTGATGTACCATTGTGATGTACCATTGTGATGTACCATTGTGATGTACTATTGTGATGTACCATTGTGATGTACCTATTGTGATGTACCATTGTGATGTACCATTGTGATGTACTATTGTGATGTACCATTGTGATGTACTATTGTGATGTACCATTGTGATGTACTATTGTGATGTACCATTGTGATGTACTATTGTGATGTACTATTGTGATGTACCATTGTGATGTACCATTGTGATGTACCATTGTGATGTACCATTGTGATGTACCATTGTGATGTACCATTGTGATGTACCATTGTGATGTACCATTGTGATGTACCATTGTGATGTACCATTGTGATGTACCATTGTGATGTACATTGTGATGTACTATTGTGATGTACCTATTGTGATGTACCTATTGTGATGTACCATTGTGATGTACCATTGTGATGTACCATTGATGTACATTGTGATGTACCATTGTGATGTACCATTGTGATGTACCATTGTGATGTACCATTGTGATGTACCATTGTGATGTACTATCGTGATGTACCATTGTGATGTACCATTGTGATGTACCATTGTGATGTACCATTGTGATATACCCTTGTGATGTACCATTGTGATGTACCATTGTGATGTACCATTGTGATGTACCATTGTGATATACCCTTGTGATGTACCATTGTGATGTACCATTGTGATGTACCTTTGTGATGTACCATTGTGATGTACCATTGTGATGTACCATTGTGATGTACCATGGTACACTTCTCGAGGCCTGGTCACAGACTGGACCGCGGGGGCGGAGACCCCCGAAACCCTCTCCAGGTATACTTTTAATCTGTTTTCATGTGTATTTGCTGTCATATTCATTAGAATTACTTTTATTCAGTGTATATTTTTAATGTTTTTTGTACACATACCTGTACATGCAAAATGTTGAATGTCTCCTACCAAGTTATGTTAATTTCAAGTTTTAACCCTGCGCGGGTCTTAGGCATATGATGGCCCCACAGCTGGAGCTTTTGGTCATCTGACCGAGGCCTTACGCCGGCTTACCCTCCTCCCCTTTAAAAATTATGGTCATGATTATGAGACACGGAAATGCTGTGCATAACCAGGGGCTTCCCACCTATATTATAACATGTCATCTAACTTTGTATAAATTCTGCAGTGTATCACGTGGAAATGAAGTATTTATGTATTTATTTTTATATTTATTCTTCAAGTTTCGGCGGCCAGGAGCTGGAGCCCGGGATTTTTCGATCTAGGACTGACTTACTTAGCAAGGTTCGTCGTTTGTAAAAATTGTTAGTTTACATTGTAAGTCCGGAAATACCTGTAGTCATCTTATATCATGTCAGCTTGTAGGTTTGTTCATTCCACTGAACAACGTTCATTCCACTGAACAACGTTCATTGCACTGAACAACGATCATTCCACTGAACAACGTTCATTGCACTGAACAACGATAATTCCACTGAACAACGTTCATTCCACTGAACAACGATCATTCCATGTTAATTAACATGTACGTTCACATAGTTCTCACAGAATCTTAGATGAGAATATACGTAACTAATTTAAAGAAATGTATTCAGGACGATGAATAGTAGATGCAATAATATAAAAATAATAGTAATAGTGATAGTAATAATAATAGTAATAGTGATAGTAATAATAGTAATAATGATAGTAATAATAATATTTACAGTAATAATAATAGTTACAGTAATAATAACAGTAATAATAATAGTTACAGTAATAATATCATTAATAATAATAGTTACAGTAATAATAATAGTTACAGTAATAATAACAGTAATAATAATAGTTACAGTAATAATAACATTAATAATAATAGTTACAGTAATAATAACAGTAATAATAATAGTTACAGTAATAATAACAGTAATAGTAATAGTTACAGTAATAATAATAGTTACAGTAATAATAACAGTAATAATAATAGTTACAGTAATAATAATAATTACAGTAATATTAATAGTTACAGTAATAATAATAGTTACAGTAATAATAACAGTAATAATAACAGTAATAATAATAGTTACAGTAATAATAACATTAATAATAATAGTTACAGTAATAATAATAGTTACAGTAATAATAATAGTTACAGTAATAATAACAGTAATAATAATAGTTACAGTAATAATAATAATTACAGTAATATTAATAGTTACAGTAATAATAATAGTTACAGTAATAATAACAGTAATAATAACAGTAATAATAATAGTTACAGTAATAATAACAGTAATAATAATAATAGTTACAGTAATAATAATAGTTACAGTAATAATAATAGTTACAGTAATAATAACAGTAATAATAATAATAGTTACAGTAATAATAACAGTAATAATAATAGTTACAGTAATAATAACATTAATAATAATAGTTACAGTAATAATAATAGTTACAGTAATAATAACAGTAATAATAATAGTTACAGTAATAATAACAGTAATAATAATAATAGTTACAGTAATAGTTACAGTAATAATAACAGTAATAATAATAGTTACAGTAATAATAACAGTAATAATAATAGTTACAGTAATAATAACAGTAATAATAATAATAATAGTTACAGTAATAATAACAGTAATAATAATAATAGTTACAGTAATAATAATAGTTACAGTAATAATAATACAGTAATAATAACAGTAATAATAATAGTTACAGTAATAATAACTAATAATAATAGTTACAGTAATAATAATAGTTACAGTAATAATAGTAATAGTTACAGTAATAATAACAGTAATAATAATAGTTACAGTAATAATAACAGTAATAATAATAGTTACAGTAATAATAACAGTAATAATAATAGTTACAGTAATAATAACAGTAATAATAATAGTTACAGTAATAATAACAGTAATAATAATAGTTACAGTAATAATAACAGTAATAATAATAGTTACAGTAATAATAACAGTAATAATATTAGTTACAGTAATAATAACAGTAATAATAATAGTTACAGTAATAATAACAGTAATAATAATAGTGTTGGAGGGGGGAGGGGGTGTGAGGTGTCCTCCATGGTAAACATGACAGACATGGCTGATCCTCTCACGGAAATTTGCTCCCCTGAGGACTTGAAGGTCAGTATATGGCTCAGGTGAGGGTCAGGTGAAGGTCAGTTCGTGTGCCAGGTGAAGGTGAAATAAATAGTATATATATTCTATGTGAGGTGAGGTGGTGGTAGTCAGGAAGCTGCTTCTCTTATTATTTCTGCTGACCATGATTCATAGTTATCAACTTTTCCTTATTGTGAATGAAGACCAGACAATAAATTATGTGTTCTCCGAGACTGACAGTTTGCTTTATTATCCCTCTATATAATCATCCTGTGGATCGTAATCAAACGGTCATTGACTCTTATCATACTAATCTGGGCTCCAAAGTTTTGATTCAAGTATATTTTTATTTCGGTCTCTTGCATAAAATTAAACATTTATCATGATGTTATATTGTAAATTATGTGAACCTAGGATAAGCCAATAGGCTTGCCCCAAATGTTCCTCATAACCCTGGGGTTCCTGCATGCACATGTCACCCATCTCTGTACAAATGTTATATCTTGTGGAAATAAATCTTTGACTTTTAAAACATGATCATAGTACAAATATACAGTTTGTGTGTAGTTGCTGCATTGAATCCAGCACCGCCACTTAATGCATAATGAGAATACATCGTTGTGAAATAATCTTAAAACCAGTTCTAGATGTCTTTTATCTTCTTTCATTTCTACCTCACTCCTTTTTGTTCAATGCTATAAATTATTACTGCAAATGCATCTCTCTTTCTCTTTTCCCAAATATCAGCGGCAGTTCCAGCGTCATTTTCTCGCTAATAGTTACTAATATTTACTTGTTACTTTCTGTGAAGTCTTGTCTTTTTTGCTTTGATTGTACTTCCTTAAGCACTCCTCACCGCCCTTACTAACTCTACCTCTGTTATATTCTCCACCTTCGCTAGTCTCTGATCGAGTATGTTAAACAGTTAGCACGCTCTACCCTGCAGCGCTTTATACCTTTGTGGGTTTAGCAGTTAATGATTATAATAATAAATCATCTTTTCTGCAAGATAAGGTAAGATTTTGTTAGGATTTTTAACCCCCAGAGGGTTAGCCACCCAGGATAACCCAAGAAAGGCAGTGCATCATCGAGGAAGTCTGACTTATTTCCATTGGGGTCCTCAATCTTGTCCCCCAGGATGCAACCCACACCAGTCGACTAACACCAAGGCACCAACTTGCTAGGTGAACAGGACAACAGGTGTAAGGAAACGCGTTGAAATATTTCCACCCTGCTGGGAATCGAACCCGGGACCTCATCGTGTGAAGCGAGAGCTTTGCCAGCCAGGCCACAGGGCCCCTTTACATAGATCTGGCTTTAATTACTGAGGTTAGTTATGGTTTGATTTGGCTCTACTTCTGCCAATTTAATTTGCTTTATAAATGTTTCCTGTTGAGTTAATAATTTATTTGTGTTATAAAAATATAAACATTGTAGCCTTTTATTATTTTAAAATACTCTTTTACTTAAAGTACAGTACTGTGATTTATAATCAAGATGGATGGTTTTCAATATACAGTGGACCCTCGGTTTTCGTACAGCTCCAGACTCGAACAATTATGTAAGTGTATTTTTGTAAGTGCTTTTGTAAGTGTATTTTTGGGGGTCTGAAACGATTAATCTAATTTACATTCATCCTTATGGGAACAAATTTGTTCGGTAACGGCACTCGAACAGCATTCTGGAAAGAATTATCAACGAAAACCGAGGGTCCACTGTATTTAAAGTATATAAACAATTTTGCAACACTGAAGCGAGTTGTTATTGTTTCGTGTATGTATACAGTACTGTCTATTCCATTTCAGATCTTTGAGCGGAATTACAATGAGGAAATGTGTAAAGGGTTGGTTTCAAGCAAGACACAGTTTGAATATGCTTGTTTCTTAGTCCGCAGCAAGTAAGTATAGTAGATGCCTACAGGTATAGACTGATCTTATGTACCCATACAGTAAAAGATTTGCGTGTTAAACTTAATGAGCAAATGTTATTGTTAAGAGGTCGCTCCCAGTATTAATAACTCTTTTAAGTCATTAACGTATTGTGTTGACACATTTTCCCTTATGAAGTGTAATTATTATTATTATTATTAGTGGTAGTAGTATTAGTATTATATTCATGGGGAAGTGTAAGGGTCTTGCAGAGCTTTGTAATTAAAATAACCTTTATTAAAAAATTGTATAATGTAGCATTTTGATTGTTATGCTTTTTCCATTTTATTTCAGATTACAATATTTTCATCATAACTATTAAACAGTAACTAGGGGAAAAAAAAAAGTTTAGTATGTATGAATATTTTAGTTATCTAGGGAAAAGGATGGATTTCAGTCCACTAATTTCTGATGACCAACATCAGGAATTAGTGGACTGGCTTATGATCCTGGCCTCTGGAAATGCATGCCATCAGCTCCTGGGATTCCTATAACTCTTAGCCAGGGCTGGGAGTACCATGATGGACGCTGTAGACCAAGCCCTTGAGGTAGAGCTCAAAGGAAAGGATAGTCAGTATGTGTTTCAATACAAGGACAGTCAGTGGTACCTACATGTTGCAGCATTCTCTGGATGGCAAAAAGCATCTAATCATTTAAAATTTGGATATTTAGAACTCAGGTTATGTTGTAGGCATGAAAGGAAACTGAACTATGAATCATCTGTGATTTTTTCAAAACTTTACCATGGCTTCGTTCTGGGCACCTCTGGCTCTTACTCCAGTTCATGACCTCAATTTGATGAAAACAACTTCTGGGTTATGAGAACAGGAATATTGAGATGAACAGAAGACAGCAATTTTATAGATAATTTTTGCAATTATCACATTAACAATATCTCTTAAGCAATAATAGACCCCTCAAGGGAGGTTCGTTGGTGCTGGTGAGGGACTCCTAATGCATGGAATTAGACCTGTGCTGCAGTTCCTTAAATTAAGCCTTATTGCCTTCTATTTCTCAGGCACTGTATTAACCCTATGGGTTTAGTGCTCCCCCATAAATGTAATGATAATAATAATTAGAAATAATTTGTGATTGTATTAAACTGCACCTGAATTCTTACATGACGGGTCTTCCATCCTAAGGTACCCAGCAGATATTCAGCGAGGTGTGGTGCTCTTGGAAGAGCTTTATAAGCGCCCGGATGAAATTGGGAAACGAGACTACATATACTACCTTGCCATTGGAAATGCTCGTTTGAAGGTAAGCAGGAAGTGGCCGCATACTTGCTAAGCTTCGACAGTATAAGGCTTACCACTCTGCAATTTTATGATTTACACACTTAAGTTTTAATGAATGTAAGTTTGTAATGATACATTCTATATAGTACAACCTCTCCTCACTTAGTGATGTACAGTGGACCCCCGGCTAACGAAAAAAATTCATTCCAGAAGCCTGCTCAAGTGCCATTACCGAATGAATTTACTTCCTTAAGAAATAATGTCACGTAGGTTAGTTTATTTCAGACTCCCAAAAATACACTTCCAGAAGCACTTAAAATATTATACTTGCATAATTGTACGATTTCCGGGGTGTTCGTTAGCCGGGGGTCTACTGTACTCGTTTACTGACGTCTTGGAGATACGATGGGCTCTCTGACCAGTATGCATACAGTGGACCCTCACTATTCGAACATTCTTCATTCCCTAATGCTGTTCAAATGCTGTTCAAGTGCTGTTACCAAACGAATTTATTCCCATAAGGAATGATGTAAATTAGATTAGTCCATTTCAGACCCCCAAAAATACACCTATAAAAGCACTTACAATAATAAACTTACATAAAAGGGTGAGTTTTGGAGTGTTCGAATAGCGAGGGTCCACTGTACTTAAATAATGTATATTAGAGCTGATTTCTTCTATTCTGTTTATTACAATATACTGTACACTATTGTATAAACATTTAAAAATATACCAGAAATGTTATAAATGGTGCAAAGGTGACATTAAAACAATATAAAAGATGGTTGACATAAACCCACTACCATTATAGTATGCTCCTCTCTTAACGACAAATTCATTTACCGACATGGTCTTAGGAACAGAACTCCGTCGTTAAGTGAGGAGAGGCTGTATTTATTATATTGCAAAAGCATTGTAAATCCATGTAGGACTAAGTCACTCATTATTGAGCTACAAATACATAAAGTACAGGGGTACCTCGCCTTAAGGCACTTCGCTTTAGAGTGCTTTGCTAATATGGCACTTTTCAATTATATTCATGTTTATTATTTTCTGGGCTTGCCTTGCTCTTAAGAGGGTTTACAGTGGTGACGTGCATTTTTTACTCATTATTTTTTACTTTTGCATCTTTTTTACGTCTAGCTATTGCTCACTTAATAAATGCTAATATAAACATGTTTTTAGGCTTTTATATGCACTGGCAAATTAAAAAAAAAAAGCTGTGATTAGCTTTAGGGTAATACAGTGGACCCCTGAAAATCGGCCCTAATTCGTTTCAGAAGCTAGGCCTAAAATTGAACTGGCCGATTTTTGAACCCTTATTTCCCATATGAAATAATGTAAATACAATTAATCCGTTCCACCCAAAAATATTCACCAAAAATTCATTTTTTTTAAAGAATAAATACTATAGTTTTACATACAGAAAACAATGAGAAATAAATATAAAGCACTAATTTTAATTGATAAATGAACAGTTAAATCAGTTTTACCTTTATTGAAGACTCTTGTTGGCGTATGAGAGAGGCAGGAGTTTGTTTGGAGGCAGGACAAGATAGTCCTTCAATATGACAATAATATCAACCCTACAGCTTATTTATCTAGCACAATTCATCTAATATGAAATAATAAACAATATTAATAGAAACATGATATAAACTCTAGAATGAATAAAACATGTCATTACGAGTGGAAGGCCTGGTGGAGGTGGTGTTGTTTGGGTGTAAGGGCCACTGGCTGCAGCAGAAAGCCACCACCACTATTCACACAAACAACTGTACATAATTTATAAATAAGAAATATTTACACTTTAATTTATAAATAAGAAATATTTACACTTTAATTTATAAATAAGAAATATTTACACTTTAATTTATAAATAAGAAATATTCACACTTATATAAATAAGAAATATTTACACTTACCTTGGAGGCGATGTTGGCAAAGGGCAGCTCTGGTCTCTGTGTCCCTATATTCCTCAAACAAACAATGGAGGAGTTATGTTTCGTGTCGTCATTTTTCTATCGTTTAATGGCTTAACTTACTTGCTACACTGTTAATGCTACACTTTATCGCTGGCTGGTGCTGGCTTGTGCTGCTTTAGTATCATACATATTGTAGAATCACTGAAGAAGGCACATTCTCCCCTCTCTTCCTCCTCCACTTTGGTACTTTCCTACAATTTCTTTCTTCAATTCTATCGTGTTTGTCACTTTCTTTACCAAAGGGCTGCCACTATGAAGTTTCTTTGGGCCCATGGTGGCTTATATCACAGTCACAATCAATAAACAAGCACTAAACACAATGAATTTATTGTGATAAACAAAGCTAGACTGGCTCACGACACCTGCACGCAAGTGCGGGGCAGGCGGACAGGTCTGGTACACGTGCCGATAATCGGGCAAAAATTGGGCCAAAAAAAGCGATCAATTTTTGAGCTGGCCGATAATCAGACCGGCCTATTTGCGGGGGTCCACTGTATTTGCTTTACAGCGGTGGTCTGGACCTTAACCTCCCTATATTAGCAAAGTATGCCTGTACATATGTAAATACAATAGAACCCCTGTATCCACTGATTCAGTATCTGTGGTTTCGGTTATTTATGGTTTACTGTGGCCCAAAGATACCTCTTAATTTTGCATAATAATGGCCCCAAAGCACAAAAGTAGAAAAGCTGGTAATTCTTCGAAGCCTAAGAGAACCGTAAGGGCTTCCCATCAGTTTGAGTGATGATTCTTGACTTATTGTGCATAATTTATCAATTAAACTTATAGGTACGTATAGGACTTATATACAGTGGACCCCCGAGTTTCGTAAACCCCGGAAATCGTACATTTATGTAAGTATAATATTGTAAGTGCTTGTGGAAAAGTATTTTTGGGGGTCTGAAATAGACTAACCTACGTGACATTTTTCCTTAAGGGAGTAAATTCGTTCGGTAATGGCACTTGAGCAGACTTAATAATAATAATAATAATAATAATAATAATAATACTTTATTGTGACATGGTACAATGATACATGGTAGACAAGATATATTTCTTAATGAGATGTACATGCCAAAAGCCCCTAATATGCTGTGCATTGCGGGCATTCTTAAGACTACTTTATTCTAGACTACATGGTAAAAAGTTATGGTTGACAATTTATAAAATAAGTATAATTGCATATCTAAGTTATAAAGTTTGAATATAAGTTGAACATATCAATTAATTGCAGCAATGCAACTAATTGAGTGAGATAACAATTTAAAACAATTTAAAACAATTCAGGAGTGAAGTTTTTACGAAACTCGGGGGTCCACTGTACATGGGGTTTGCCACTATCCACAGTAGGTCCTTGAAACGTATTCTTCGTGGATAAGTGGGTCCTAATGTAATACCACTTACCTGGGATGTGAGAGATTCATTGCACTTTATTGATCTCTGGTGATAAAACTTAGAAATGTTTATCAATTTTCGTTTTTCTCTTGTTATTCAAAAGTACTTTTTCTCTCTTCTTTAAATCATGTATTGATTTAAAGAATACAAACTTACAAGAATTTATGGCAAATTCAACCTCACATTTCTTTGTCTTTTAAACTTTAACTTGCTTTCTTTATCTTTAATCTTAGTTCTTTTTTTTTTGTACATCATTGGTGTACTGTACTTCATCAAATATTAAATTTGTAAATTTTTACCTAATTGCAGGAATACCAGACAGCATTAAATTATTTAAAAGGACTTCTACAAGTAGAACCAGCAAACAGACAAGTTTTGGAACTAGAATCTTGTATTAAGAAGAGAATGGAGAAAGGTAAGTTTTAATAAGGTCATTAGCATGAAAGATTTAATGTTAAAGTGTTTTGAAATTTGAACTGATGTGAAATTTTCCAGTCTGCTAGAGGTTTTGAGCTGGTTTAATATATATATAGTAGGTTGGTAGTCAGCAACCACCCAGGGAGGTACTACCGTCCTGCCAAGTGAGTGTAAAACGAAAGCCTGTATTTGTTTTACATGATGGTAGGATTCCTGGTGTCTTTTTTCTGTCTCATAAACATGCAAGATTTCAGGTACGTCTTGCTACTTCTACTTACATTTAGGTCACGCTACGCAAACATGTACACGTTTATGTATACACACTCATCTGAGTTTTCTTTGATTTTATCTTAATAGTTCTTGTTCTTATTGCTTTTCCTTTCATATCCATGGGGAAGTGGAATAAGAATCTTTCCTCCGTAAGCCATGCGTGTTGTAAAAGTCAACTAAAATGCCGGGAACAATGGGCTAGTAACCCCTTTTCCTGTATAGCTTACTAAAAAGAAAAAGAAGAAATCCGTCAAAGTGGGATGTTTGAATGTGCGTGGATGTTGTGCGAATGATAAGAAAGAGATGATTGTAGATGTTATGAATGAAAAGAAGATGGATGTCCTGGCTTTAAGTGAGACAAAGCTGAAGGGGGTAGGAGAGTTTCAGTGGGGAGAAATAAATGGGATTAGGTCAGGGGTTTCAAATAGAGTTAGAGCTAAAGAAGGAGTGGCAATAATGTTGAATAATCAGTTATGGCAGGTAAAGAGGGAATATAAATGTATAAATTCAAGGATTATGTGGAGTAAAATAAAGGTTGGATGTGAAAAGTGGGTTATAGTAAGTGTTTATGCACCTGGAGACGAGAGAAGTGTAGAGGAGAGAGAGAGATTTTGGGAAATGTTGAGTGAGTGCATGGGGAGTTTTGAACAAAGTGAGAGAGTAATTGTGGTTGGGGATCTTAATGCTAAAGTGGGTAAAAATGTTCTGGAGGGAGTAGTAGGTAAATTTGGGGTGCCAAGGTATGATATAGCACGTAAGGAAAGTATAGTTTGTTGGATTATGTATTGGTGGATAAAAGGTTGATGGGTAGGCTTCAGGATGTACATGTTTATAGAGGGGCAACGGACATATCGGATCATTATTTGGTTGTAGCTACAGTTAGAGTAAAAGGTAGATGGGACAAAAAGAAAATGGCAACAGCAAGTAAGAGAGAGGTAAAAGTGTATAAACTAAGGGAGGAGGAAGTTAGGGTGAGATATAAGCAGCTATTGGCAGAAAGGTGGGCTAGTGCAAGTATGAGTAGTGGGGGGGTTGAAGAGAGTTGGGATAGTTTTAAAAATGCAGTATTAGAATGTGGGCAGAAGTTTGTGGCTATAGGAGGGTGGGTGCAGGAGGAAAGAGGAGCGAGTGGTGGAATGAAGAGGTAAAGGGTGTGATAAAAGAGAAAAAGGTAGCTTATGAGAGGTTTTTACAAAACAGAAGTGTAAATAGAAGAGCAGAGTATATGGAGAGTAAAAGAAAGGTGAAGAGAGTGGTGAAAGAGTGCAAAAGAAGAGCAGATGAAAGAATGGGAGAGGCTCTGTCAAGAAATTTTGCTGAAAACAAGAAAAAATTTTGGAGTGAGATAAACAAGGTAAGAAAGCCTAGGGAACGAATGGATTTGTCAGTTAAAAACAGAGTAGGGGAGTTAGTAGATGGGGAGCTGGAGGTATTGGGTAGATGGCGGGAATATTTTGAGGAACTTTTAAATGTCGATGAAAAAAGGGAGGCGGTAATTTCATGTACTGGCCAGGGAGGTACTACATCGTTTAGGAGTGAAGAAGAGCAGGATGTGATTGTGGGGGAGGTACGTGAGGCATTACGTAGAATGAAAGGGGGTAAAGCATCTGGAACTGACGGGATCATGACAGAAATGTTAAAAGCGGGGGGATATAGTGCTGGAATGGTTGGTATTTTTGTTTAATAAATGTATGAAAGAGGAGAAGGTACCTAGGGATTGGCAGAGAGCATGTATAGTTCCTTTATATAAAGGGAAGGGGGATAAAAGAGAGTGTAAAAATTATAGGGGAATAAGTTTACTGAGTATACCAGGTAAAGTGTATGGCAGGGTTATTATTGAAAGAATTAGAGGTAAGAAAGAAAGTAGGATTGCAGATGAGCAAGGAGGCTTTAGAGTGGGTAGGGGATGTGTAGATCAAGTGTTTACAGTGAAGCATATATGTGAACAGTATTTAGATAAAGGTAGAGAAGTTTTCATTGCATTTATGGATTTAGAAAAGGCATATGATAGAGTGGATAGGGGAGCAATGTGGCAAATGTTGCAAGTGTATGTAATAGGTAGTAAGTTACTGAAAGCTGTAAAGAGTTTTTATAAGGATAGTGAGGCTCAGGTTAGGGTGTGTAGGAGAGAGGAGATTACTTTCCGGTAAAAGTAGGTCTTAGACAGGGATGTGTAATGTCACCATGGTTGTTTAATATATTTATAGATGGGGTTGTAAAAGAAGTAAATGCTAGGATGTTGGGGAGAGGGGTGGATTAAATTATGGGAATTAAATGCAAAATGGGAGTTGGCACAGTTACTTTTTGCTGATGATACTGTGCTTATGGGAGATTCTAAAGAAAAGTTGCAAGGTTAGTGGACGAGTTTGGGAGAGTGTGTAAGGTAGAAAGTTAAAAGTGAACATAGATAAGAGTAAGGTGATGAGGGTATCAAACGATTTAAATAAAGAAAATTGGATATCACATTGGAGAGAGGATTATGGAAGAAGTAAATGTTTTCAGATATTTGGGAGTTGATGTGTCAGCAGATGGGTTTATGAAGGATGAGGTTAACCATAGAATTGATGAAGAAAAAGGTGAGTGGTGCATTGAGGTATCTGTGGAGACAAAAACGTTATCCATGGAGGCAAAGAAGGGAATGTACGAAAGTATAGTGGTACCAACACTCTTATATGGGTGTGAAGCATGGGTTGCAAATGCTGCAGCGAGGAGGAGGCTGGAGGCAGTGGAGATGTCCTGTCTAAGGGCAATGTGTGTGTAAATATTATGCAGAAAATTCGGAATGTGGAAATTAGGAGAAGGTGTGGAGTTACTAAAAGTATTTGTCAGAGGGCTGAAGAGGGTTGTTGAGGTGGTTTGGTCATTTAGAGAGAATGGATCAAAGTAGAATGACTTGGAGAGCGTATAAATCTGTAGGGAAGGAAGGCGGGGTAGGGGTCGCCTAGAAAGGTTGGAGGAAGGGTAAGGAGGTTTTGGGCAGGGCTTGGACTTCCAGCAAGCATGTGTAGCGTGTTAGATAGAGTGAATGGAGACGAATGGTTTTGGGACATGACGATCTGTTGGAGTGTGAGCAGGGTAACATTGTGTGAAGGGATTCAGGAAACCAGTATGATTTAGTTGGACTTGAGTCCTGGAAATGGGAAGTACAATGCCTGCACTTTAAGGAGGGGTCTGAGATAGTGACAGCTGGGAGGACTTTCTCAGCTGTAGTATCTGAGCTCCTCTGCAAAGACAGTGATTATGTATGAGTGTGGTGAAAGTGTTGAATGATGATGAAAGTTTTTTCTTTTGGGGATTTTCTTTTTTGGGTCACCCTGCTCGGTGGAGACGGCCGACTTGTTGAAAAAAAAAAAAATGTATATATATATATATAATAAGTATAAATATGTATATATGTATATATATATATATATGTATATATATATGTATATATGTATATATATATGTATATATGTATATATATATGTATATATGTATATATATATGTATATATGTATATATATATATATGTATATATGTATATATATATATATATATATATATATATATATATATATATATATGTATATATATATGTATATATGTATATATATATATAGTATATATGTATATATATATATATATATATATATATATATATATGTATATATATACATGTATATATGTATATATATATATATATGTATATATGTATATGTATATATGTATATGTATATATGTATATGTATATATGTTTTTTTTTTTTTTTTTTTTTCAACAAGTCGGCCATCTCCCACCGAGGAAGGGTGACCCAAAAAGAAAGAAAATTCCTAAAAGAAAATACTTTCATCATCATTCAACACTTTCACCACACTCATACATAATCACTGTCTTTGCAGAGGAGCTCAGATACGACAGCTGAGAAAAGTCCCTCCCAGCTGTCACTATCTCAGACCCCACCTTTAAAGTGCAGGCATTGTACTTCCCATTTCCAGGACTCAAGTCCAACTAAATCAATTAACTGGTTTCCTGAATCCCTTCACAAAATGTTACCCTGCTCACACTCCAACAGATCGTCATGTCCCAAAACCATTCGTCTCCATTCACTCCTATCTAACACGCTCACACATGCTTGCTGGAAGTCCAAGCCCTCGCCCACAAAACCTCTTACCCTTCCCTCCAACCTTTTCTAGGACGACCCTACCCCGCCTTCCTTCCCTACAGATTTATACGCCTCCAAGTCATTCTACTTTGATCCATTCTCTCTAAATGACCAAACCACCTCAACAACCCTCTTCAGCCCTCTGACAAATACTTTTAGTAACTCACACCTTCTCCTAATTTCCACATTCCGAATTTTCTGCATAATATTTACACCACACATTGCCCTTAGACAGGACATCTCCACTGCCTCCAGCCTCCTCCTTGCTGCAGCATTTGCAACCCATGCTTCACACCCATATAAGAGTGTTGGTACCACTATACTTTCGTACATTCCCTTCTTTGCCTCCATGGATAACGTTTTTGTCTCCCCAGATACCTCAATGCACCACTGCCTTTTTCCTTCATCAATTCTATGGTTAACCTCATCCTTCATAAACCCATCCGCTGACACGTCAACTCCCAAATATCTGAAAACATTTACTTCTTCCATAATCCCTCTCTCCAATGTGATATCCAATTTTTCTTTATTTAAATCGTTTGATACCCTCATCACCTTACTCTTATCTATGTTCACTTTAACTTTCTACCTTTACACACTCTCCCAAACTCGTCCACTAACCTTTGCAACTTTTCTTTAGAATCTCCCATAAGCACAGTATCATCAGCAAAAAGTAACTGTGTCAACTCCCATTTTGCATTTAATTCTCCATAATTTAATCCACCCTCTCCCCAACACCCTAGCATTTACTTCTTTTACAACCCCATCTATAAATATATTAAACAACCATGGTGACATTACACATCCCTGTCTAAGACCTACTTTTACCAGGAAGTAATCTCCCTCTCTCCTACACACCTAACCTGAGCCTCACTATCCTCATAAAAACTCTTTACAGCCTTCAGTAACTTACTACCTATTCCATACACTTGCAACATTTGCCACATTGCTCCCTATCCACTCTATCATATGCCTTTTCTAAATCCATAAATGCAATAAAACTTCTACCTTTATCTAAATACTGTTCACATATATGCTTCACTGTAAACACTTGATCTACACATCCCTACCCACTCTAAAGCGTCCTTGCTCATCTGCAATCCTACTCTCTGTCTTACCTCTAATTCTTTCAATAATAACCCTGCCATACACTTTACCTAGTATACTCAGTAAACTTCTTCCCTATAATTTTTACACTCTCTTTTATCCCCTTCCCTTTATATAAA
>WNWK01004994.1:0-62221 GCA_009830355.1 Cherax destructor | reverse complement strand
ATCTTTTATATTTTAAAATTTATAATATTTAAATTTTAAAAATTATAATCTAAAAATATATTTTATAAAATTTAATTTTTTAAAATAATTTTAAAATGATTAAAAGAAATAACATTTTTATAATATTTAATTTACATTTTATGATTTTAAAATTTATTTTAAAATTATTTAAAATTTTAAATTCAGAAATCTTGAAAATTTTAAAAAATAAAATATTTATATTTTAATATATTTAATAATTTTTAACATTAAAAATTTAAAAATAAATTTTAATATTTTAAAAATATATTTTAATTAAATTAAAATAAAAATAAATCATTAAATTTTATTTTGTACTTTAATATTTTTAATAAAAATTAATTTCAATTTAAATAGAATTTTATTGAATTTAGAAAATAAAAATTTTAATCTTTAAGCTACAATAATTTTATTAAAAATATTTTTAAATTGAAATTTAAAGTAAAATATAAAATCTTTTAGCATTTAATTTATTATTTAAATTTTAAACTAAATCTTAAAAATCAATTTAAATATTTATATTTTTTCGAAAAATACATAAAATTAAAAGCTCAAAAAATGCTAAAATCGTATTTTAGTATTTCGACGTTTTAGTTTTAATTTTTTCAAAAACTCAATTTTCACTTAAATATTATTTTACATTTTAAATAGTTATGCAAAAATTATGGAAAATAAAATTTATATTTTTTAAAAAATTACTTCAAATATTATAAAATAGTTTTCAAAAATCTTAAAACTTAGTCAAAAACATTTAAATTTTATATTTTTAAATTCATTAATATTTAAATTAAATCATAAAAATTATAAATATTTTTTTAAAGATTATCATATATTTAAAAATAATAAATAGTTAAAAGAAAATCTGAAAATGCTATTTTAATGCAAAATCAGTTTTATGGTTTGAATATTTTTAATTTTTACATATTTTAAAAAATCCATTAATTAATTTAAAATCAAATTTTATGAATATTTAATTATTGAAAATACAAATTATATTAAAACTAAAAAGTCTAAAATATTTTAATAAAATCATTTTAGAAGTTTGATAGCTTTGACAAAATATTTTATAAAATCTAGTTTTACATTTTTAAATAAATTTTATAATTATATTTTAGAAAATAAATAAAATAATAATTTTCTTTTAGAATTTCATATATTTTATCAAAAAAACATTTAAAAACCTTGAATGCTTATCGAAAAATTTAGATATTAGTTTTAAGCATTTTAATTTAATCATTTAAATTTAAAAATATTCAAATTTTAAATAAATTTTTAGAATTTATTTATGAAAATAATGAAAATTAAATGAAATTCTAAACTTTATGATATTTCTTTAAAGTTTTCTTTTCTAAAATCTTAGCTAAAAACTTAATTTTAACTTTTATAAATTTTGAATTAAATTTTAAATACAATTTTATTTTCTTAGAACTATAAAGTATATTTTTAAAATAATTTTCGAAAATCAGAAAACCTAATGTAAAATCATAAAATATGTTTTTACTTTTGATTTATTTTTCAATTTTTACCTAAAATCTTAAAATCAATTTTATAGAATTTCATATTATTTTGAAAAATAAGAAATTAAAAACTAAATCAAATGATTTTATGAATAGTTTTAAACTTGATGCTTTCGCAAAATCATAAAAATTTAATTTCAATTTAAATAATTTTATCAATTAAATTTATAAAATCAAAATTTTATGATTTTCTTTAATTTCGAATTTACTAAAATATTAAAATTTAAAATGCCTAAATGTAATGATATCAAGTTTTATGCATTTTTGATTTTTAATATTTCATTTTTAAAAATCATTAAATTTACAATTTTTATAGAATTTTCAATTATTTTGAAAAGAAAATTAATTTCTAGGAACTATTTTAGATATTTACTTAAGTTTGATGAAAATCTTACTAAAAATAATAATTTTATAATTTTGAATTATATTGAAAATTAAAATCTTAATTTTTTAAAATTATATAGTATTTTTATAAAATACAAACTTAAAAGCTAAATGTCAAAATGCATTACAATTTACTTAATTTATTTTCTTAAATCATTAAAACTAAAATATATTTTAAATATTTCTATTTGAATATGAATTAACTAAAATTCAAACTATGTATTTATTAGGTTACTTGAAAATATTTTAGCTAAATTTTTTTTTTTTTTTTTTTTTTTTTTTTTTTTTTTTTTTTTTTTTTTTTTTTTTTTTTTTTTTTTTTTTTTTTTTTTTTTTTTTTTTTTTTTTTTTTTTTTTTTTTTTTTTTTTTTTTTTTTTTTTTTTTTTTTTTTTTTTTTTTTTTTTTTTTTTTTTTTTTTTTTTTTTTTTTTTTTTTTTTTTTTTTTTTTTTTTTTTTTTTTTTTTTTTTTTTTTTTTTTTTTTTTTTTTTTTTTTTTTTTTTTTTTTTTTTTTTTTTTTTTTTTTTTTTTTTTTTTTTTTTTTTTTTTTTTTTTTTTTTTTTTTTTTTTTTTTTTTTTTTTTTTTTTCTTAAAAATCATATTTTTAAGAATATTTCATATTATTTTCGAAAAATACATGAAACATTAAAAAGCTCAGAAAAATATGCTAAAATCGTATTTTATGGCATATTTCGACGTTTTAGAGCGTTTGATGCTTTTCTGACAAAACTCATTTTTAGCTAAAATACTTAGATTTTCACACTTTTAAATAAATTTCTACTGCAATTGAAATTTATGGGAAAAGTAAGCAAATTTATGATTTTCTTTAGGAAGCTTACTCATAGGTATATTTTATCTAAAAATAGTTTTCAGAAAATCTTGAAAATGCCTTAATCGTCAAAAATGCAATAAAATAGTTTTATAGCATTTTGAATATTTAATATTATTTACATATTTTAAAAATCCATTAAAAATCTATAAAAATCAATATTTTTATAGAATATTTCATATTATTTTCGAAAATACATGAAACATTAAAAGTCAGAAAATTAAAATCGTATTTTATTGCATATTTCGACGTTTTAGAGCGGTTTGATGCTTTTTGCAAAACTCATTTTTAGCTAAAATCTTACATTTTCACACTTTTAAATAAATTTCTACGCATTGAAATTTATGGGAAAAGTAAGCAAATTTTATGATTTTCTTTAGGAAGCTTACTCACAGGTATATTTTATCTAAAAAATAGTTTTCAGAAAATCCTTGAAAATGCCTTAATCGTCAAAAATGAATAAAATAAGTTTATGCATTTTGAATATTTATAATTATTTACATATTTTTAAAAATCCCATTAAAAATCTATAAAATCAATATTTTTAGGAATATTTCATATTATTTTCGAAAAATCATGAAACATTAAAGCTCAGAAAAATGTGCAAAATCGCATTTATGGCATATTTCGACGTTTTAGAGCGTTTGATGCTTTTCACAAACTCATTTTTAGCTAAAATCTAATTTTCACACTTTTAAATGAATTTCTACTGCAATTGAAATTTATGGGAAAAGTAAGCAAAATTTATGATTTTCTTTAAACTTACTCATAGGTATATTTTATCTAAAAAATAGTTTTAGAAAATCCTTGAAAATGCTTAAATCGGGGTAATTATTTACATTTTTAAAATCCATTAAAAATCTATAAAAATCAATATTTTTATAGAATATTTCATATTATTTTCGAAAAATACATGAAACATTAAAAGCTCAGAAAAATGTGCTAAAATCGCATTTTTGGCATATTTCGACGTTTTAGAGCGGTTTGATGCTTTTCTGACAAAACTCATTTTTCAGCTAAAATACTTAGATTTTCACACTTTTAAATAGAATTTCTACTGCAATTGAAATTTATGGGAAAAGTAAGCAAAATTTTATGATTTTCTTTTACGAAGCTTACTCACAGGTATATTTTATCTAAAAAAATAGTTTTTCAGAAAATCCTTGAAAATGCCTTAAATCGTCAAAAAATGCAATAAAATCAAGTTTTATGGCATTTTTGAATATTTATTAATTATTTACATATTTTTAAAAAATCCCATTAAAAATCTATAAAAATCAATATTTTTAGGGAATATTTCATATTATTTTCGAAAAATTCATGAAACATTAAAAAGCTCAGAAAAATGTGCTAAAATCGCATTTTATGGCATATTTCGACGTTTTAAGCGGTTTGATCTTTTTTAAAAATTATTTTAAAAAATCTTAGATTTTTACACTTTTAAATAAATTTCTACTGATGAAATTTATGGAAAGTAAGCAAAATTTATGATTTTCTTAGGAAACTTATATAGGTATATTTTATCTAAAAAAAAAGTTTTCACAAAATCGGGAAAAACCTTAAATCGTAAAAAAAAGCAGTAAAATCAAGTTTATACATTTTTAATATTTATTAATTATTTTTTAAAAAACCCATTAAAAAACCCATAAAAATCAATAATAGAATATTTCATATTATTTTCGAAAAATACCCCCCCCCCCCCCCCCCCCCCCCCCCCCCCCCCCCCCAAAAAAAAAAAAAAAAAAAAAAAAAAAAAAAAAAAAAAAAAAAAAAAAAAAAAAAAAAAAAAAAAAAAAAAAAAAAAAAAAAAAAAAAAAAAAAAAAAAAAAAAAAAAAAAAAAAAGGAGACGAATGGTTTGGGGCATGACGATCTGTTGGGGTTAAAAGGGTAACATTGTGTGAAGGGATTCGGGGAAACAGTTAATTGATTTAGTTGGACTTGAGTCGAAATGGGAAGTACAATGCACTTTAAGGAGGGGGCTGAGATAGTGACAGCTGGGAGGGGCTTTTTTTCCCCTTTCGTATCTGGGGCTCCCCTGCAGGAAAAGTGATTATGTATCGTGTGGTGAAAGTGTTGAATGATGATGGGAAAATATTTTCTTTTTGGGGATTTTCTTTTTTTTTGGGTCACCCTGCCTCGGTGGGAGACGGCCGACTTGTTGAAAAAAAAAAAAAAAAGTATGTATGTATGTATGTATGTATGTACGTATGTATGTATGTATGTATGTATGTATGTAGAGGATAGTAAAAAAAAGTGAAAAATAGAAAAAGTTGAGGACTATGCAAATGTCATAAGTAATATTTTGGAGATCAGTGTGGACAACTAATTTTTGTAGAAAAAAATCCTTCAAGTTCCATGATGCTGGTGAGACTCTTAATCCAAGGAATTGTATCAAGAACGTCCTCCCCTTCCAATTCCCTTGTAAACCCCTATAAGTTTAGAAGTTCCCCCTAAACTTAATAATTTGAAGACAGAAACATATAGGATTTAGCTTTATGTAGTTTACAGGGATAATTTTTTCTTACAGATGCTATCAAAGGAGCAGCAATAGCAGGTGGCGCCATCCTTGGTCTTGGTGCACTGGTGGGGCTCGGTGTAGCTTTGAGCAAGCGCCACTGATCACCTCCCCTCCAATGAATGTGATAATTAGCAGTTATTTTAAAAGCTGTTGTGGTTTGAAAGGATCTTTATTTCACATTATTAATGTACATTATATATAATTCCACTAGATGTGACCTTACTTTAAAACAAAAATAATGTACATGTAGCTTTTGATTCTATTTTATGATTGATGTCAGAGGAGTTGAATTCAACATGCACCATATTATTTAAATTTGTGTTACATATTTGCTAGATTAATGCATTACAACAAGTCATAGTATCATAGGAATGGAGTGTACTGGACCATACTACTCCTCATGATAGTCACTTAGCCACATCTATTGCCTCATGGTGTTTGTATCCACATGATGTGCTGCATGAATTCCACTGGATTATTCTTTCACTTAGTCATTGGCTTAGTGCTCAAGAAAATAATTATATAACTATACCACTATTGTACGTCAGCTTAATGCTCAAGAAGATACTGTATCACTACTGTACCACAAATATTTAAAAAAGAATATACATATTTGTAGATGTAAATATAGCCAAACAGGTGATACGTACACAGTACTTTGTGTATTGTATATATATACTATGTATAGCCTTCAATTGATATAAGGTATAGTTGACTTCATAATCTGGTGAATATGTTTAGGAATGATATTCTTGATCTCTGTTAGTGAGGATTATGCTTTTGACATAAGTTTGTAATATAAAACCTCTTCATACTACGGCATTAGTTTATTTGTATTCTCCCAGGACAAAAACACAAAATATATTAGTGAGATATCTTTAATGTATAATAGGCTCCCTATTCATTCCAAGATTATAATATAAAATGAAATTGGATACATTCTAAAAAAAGCTGTCTATTTCTAAATGTGTTGCAATCTAGGTTGGTCACTTGAGTGATTACCAGTTTACCAAGGTAGCGTGTATCAGTGTTCTTTATCTAGAAATTACTTTTAAAATACTTTAAATAGAAAATATCAATGAAAGTTTCCAGTATAAATTTTATCATTATTACCAACATTTATCACCTGCTTTGCTAGCAATTTAGTTTAAGGTTGTATAAGTAAGACAGTGTATAGAAGCTGTTGTTTTTTAACACACTGGCTTTCTTCCACTGAGACAGGGTGACCCATAAAAAAAGAAACACTTTCACCATCATTCACACTATCACTGTCTTGCCAGAGGCACACAGATATGACAGTTCAGATGGTCATCCCAACAGCAAATATCCCTACCCTTCCTTTAGAGTACAGGCACAGTACTTCCCACCTCCAGTACTCATGCCAAAATGCTTTTATGAAAGAGTCACATTGAGTTTGTGATTACAGTGGTACCTCTACTTACGAGCAAAATTCGTTCCAGTCGGCTATTCAAGTGCCGATACCGAAGGAATTTTTTCCCATAAGAAATAATGAAAATTAAGTTAATCCATTTCAAACCCCCAAAAATACACTTACAAAAGCACCTACAAAAATACACTTACATAATTGTTCGAGTTTTGAGCTGCTCGTAAGTAGAGGTACCACTGTACTTAATTATAAAAAATTACTGCAGTGCACTTCACAACAACAAAAAAAAGCTCCAAAAGCTAGTACAGTGCTGATCAACTCTCACTGGCGTACTTTTTGTACGTACCTTTATTACTAAATTTGTCTGAGACAGTTTATTTGCAGTACTTAGGAATATGTATATTTAATATATATTTTGCTGGTTGTATTTCCATTTTCAAGGCTTTATTGATTGAGGTCATTGTTTCAGACTTGGAAGAATGACCTGAAATGAAATAGTGTATACAATTTCCAACACATTCATGAGTTTAAATATTTTTGTCAGTCACTTGTAAATTATTCTTATTAAAACATAGATATCTTATTGCTTCTTAATATATCTACTGCATAATCCAAATGAACTTGAATTCCTCCATATCCTTCCTGTGGTTTGTGCTGTGGTTCCTGCAATGGAAATTATGCTGCAAGCACCAACAGCTTGATTGACTAGGCCATCAGTCAGGAGTCTGGTTAAAGATTGAGCCACAGTGGTGGTGATCTTTGAAATCCTCAATAAGTAAAACCCACTACAATCATAAAATCTGTAATGCATCTGTGTTATTCCAGTATATTTCCAATTTTTCTTTTCAAATCTAATATCTTTTGATTCATGAACCATTACCTGTGTGTATGTTCTTTCATTTCAAAATTCATTAATAATTTTAAATATTGTATAACAGATTGGTTCAAACGTAATGTTTGGTTTTATAAACATTGAATACATCAGGGCTCAGAGTGACAATGTTTCTCATTTACATCATTGGCACTTCAGCACCACTAAACTACTTACAAACCAGTGATTTGCACTTCTGATGGTGGAGACTACTTTTTTTTTTTTTTTTCCAACAAGTCGGCCGTCTCCCACCGAGGCAGGGTGACCCAAAAAGAAAGACTACTTACAAAGCCTAAAATAAGCAAGAAACATCACTTCCAGTGAGCAATACTAGATCAACATTCAAGGTAAATACTGTACACAATGATTATTAAATATGCATCTTTTTTTTTTATTATGTACACTTTGTAGAAACATTTTTTTGCAACTGAAAATCACATTGAAGGTAAAATCTTGGATAAAGATTCTTGGGAGTGGGAGGGGAAGCAACAGAAATTAGATAGAAAAATTAGGGCTTTGGAATGCATTACTCGAATCTATTTTACACTGTTTCTTTGGGGATATTAGGTTCCAAATACCGAACATTTGACTTGATGAATTTTAAAGAATGCATTACTATTGTCATAAGATATGGCCTTACTGCACAGCATTTATAAAGCAGTGATAAATATATAGGATAAAGAATCCAGTTAACAGAGTGCATTGGTATATAGGCCTTTTTCAAATTTTGCATTACAGTAGTTGTATCACTATTGCATCATCATTATAGGTACCCATGTCTACAAGGGTATACAAGCTCAGGCTACAGCTTGCTAACAGTTTTTTTAAGAGACAAAATGCAAAAAACATTTTCTATAAACTATATATGATTATTTCTTATATAAGCACTCGAGTACCTATATAATTTGATTTTGTATAACCATTTGACACAGAATCCTCTATACAGGCTTTTCATCCATGATGGCCTTCTATGGGCAGACACATTCTCGTGGTAGGGAGGCTTGTCTTCGTAGATGCCTCGGTCTGCACTAGCTGGAGCTTTCTCTACCATGGTGGCTATGGCTATGACTAGATTAACCAGAACTGTTCTTATCTGATTGCCATGCATGGAGACTTGTATCTGTTTTTCATTCTCCTCATAGTGGTGCAGACAGTGGTGGGCAACCCACTTCTTTGGTTACTTATTAAGAGGTAAAATGAGAGGTTGAGTGCAGGAGGGAAACCAGTGAATAAGTCCATTGATTATAGAATTGTCCATTATGATCACAGCAAAAAATTTTGTCACCCATACTCTCCATACCAGCCTTCCCCATTTGTCCACTGAATTTAGTGTTTGTTCAGTTTGCAATCATAACTAAATCTGGGAGGGCTACTTGGTACTTTAAAGTAAGGAAGTAATGAATATATACTGTATTTGAAGAAGAATTTTTAAGATTTTTCTTTTATTTAATAACAATTATAATAAATAAGAACACTATAAATAATGGTTAAAGCAACATTCAAAGTAAAGAATCTTAGTATTTGTACATATTTTCTAAAATTATATTCAACTGTATTTAGCTATGTAGTTTTTGCTACCTGTACCTTTGACTAGGCAGTGTTAAATTTTTTTTGGGCACAGGTTAAAATCTACAATAAAACAAGCTAATTTCATCTTCAAGGTCCTTTCCTATTTTTTTTTTAAGTGCTCTTTTCAGTTAAAAATGTTGTGCTTTTTTAGCCATAGTTGTCAAACAGGCCAAATTTTCTGAAATATGAATATATTTTTTTCTTATAGACTGATAGATATATTCACAACAATTAACAATGTAAGCAAATTTGTAATTTTGTACCCACTAACTTAGATTGCTAATTTATTAAAATTTATCTAGTACAATATAGCCTAAATCTACCTAACCTATAGTTAGTATTGCATAACATCAATGAAACATTAAATTAATTTTGTGATGTTCTGGTTAATTTTTACAATACTATAGCAAAAATGAATACTGTACACTTTGCTGTTTTGATAAAATGAACACTGTCGATATTACTTATCAAAGACTAGATCTTTTAGATTAGTTTATGATGATTCAGTACAGATAATATTTTTAACTTGGTAAGTAATGTCACCAACTAGTAATTCAAAGCTACCTGTGACTGCTAGTAAACATTATGAAAAAATCTGCTTTATTGTAAAATAATGAACATGCATTTACAACTTTATATAATATATACAACAAAGCACATCAATGAGAATCACCAAAGCAAAACCTCTGTTAATGAGTTAAAAAGCAATATTTGCAACAGCCTTCATTCTTGGCAATGAAAATTTGCCAGAAAAAGAAATGGTAGGTTTATCAGCGTTAGGCAAAATACAACTGTACAGTATATTTATTAAAGGTAAATAATTCTTAACTCCCCTCACTATTCCCTTCATATTCCAGAGGAATTATGAAGAAATAGGCAGCAAGACTGATACATGACTGTTTTATGGCACATAAGTTCTTTAGTATGGGCTCTAACACAGATTTACCAGGTGAAACTTTAGTTATCATTATCAATTTTTTTTTAACACATCAGCCGTTTCCCACCGAGGTAGTGACCCAAACAGAAAGAAAAAACTTTCATCATTCAACACTTTCACCATCACTATGTATCACTGTCTTTGCAGAGGCGCTCAGATACGACAATTTAGATGTCCCTCCAAAAATATGTAAACTAAATTATTCAGCAGTAAGAACTGGTTAATGCCCAGCCTTCCACCACTATATCTTTTAAAAATATAGTACATGTAATTTCCTATTATGGTATACGTAGTCTAATCTTATGTTCTTGTGCTTATCCATATCCATTCCATTCTTTCTCAAAATGGACAAACTTGTGCATGGATCTCCTGATACTGCAAACAACATATAATACAGACAAGAATGGGAATTCAGCTGTACGTACTCTGTATTCTCTTTCATTATTGCACTTAATGGCACACTAAGTACTTTCCAAAGCAAATCAATCAGCAGATTAACTGCAAGTTCCAAAAACAGTTCCACAAGGAACAATAGCAATAACAAATATAACCCTTCATTAATATAAATATAAAAGTAACAAAACAACAATATTAACAACTATTTAAGTAAACATATTACTACCTACAGCCCAACAAGTAAAAATGTAGAAAAGCATTCAAAATAAAAATCTCTCAGATCTGTGTTGTGCTTGATGGTTACCATCAAATAAAATTTTATAGGATGACTCTTTAAGTGCCTAAATTATAATTTAAAAAAATATTTGATATATACTGTAATGAAATAAATAAAAGTCAAGAAACTTGCAGTCTTTAACCATTACCACACTTATTGATCTGCTACTCTGACGACTGCCAGTAATTATTATCAGGGCAGATGAACAACTATCACAGGAATGTGCAGTACAGCATTATCCATAACTGATGAACACTACCAGCCACTACCTTCAGTAATGTATTTTGCATATGCAATTGATGCTAATTCCTTGGTGAATTCTTCAATGACAATTAATGCTTCAAACTTACGGTCATTTTCATCTCGTCTGTAATAAACAAATTCAATTAATTTTATTACTCAAGGAAACCCCTTTTATTATTCTAATTTAAAAAATGTATATCTGATATAGAGCATAATTTCAAAAGTGTTTCGTAATGAGTAGTCTTTTAAATTTATTTTAATCTGTAATAGTCAAATAATGATAATGTAAACTTAGCATAATCTGGACATACTAAGAATTTTCCAAATTATTATTATTATTATTATAATCAAATAGAAGCGCTAAACCACAGGGGTTAGAATTTTCCAAAATTTATCAATTTTTGGGTACCCCCAACAATAGTAGTCTATGATACAATAAAATAAAAAATGAAGTGTATTTTGATCTCATTGTAGTACTAAAATTGTCATCTTCCAAACATACATACATACAGTATACGTACATATACATAAGCAGAGCACTGAAATATACGGGATAAAAGGCATGATGTTTGCTAAATTAACTGGAAGATACATGCAATGTTTCCTTGTATTATTGCCCTAGACACAAGAAGCAGATCATTCATCCATCATCTGGGGTACAAGTCAATTTAATGGCATATTCATTACAAAACTGTACCTTATAACAAGGAATAATTTATATATTTTTAACAAAATCACATTACAGACAACTGTTGCCTCCCAAGACTACTGTGTCTGCACATTTTAGTATAGCCCATATGAACTATCCCTTCCTTACCAGTTTTCTCTCCCTGTTAAAGAATGTAACACTTTTATTAAGGAAACATTTCCTCAATAAAGATACCCATATGTTGCACAAGTGTCTCATTGTAAACCATTTAGGTGTCTTAGCTCTACAGATAATGCATTTCTTAACACAATTACATAAAACACAAAAAGTATGTAACATTCTAAACTTACTCAAAATCAAACTCCTCCACTGTGCCCAGGAGCTGGTATCTGGTGACCTTTAGGTGATCCTGGTAATCATTACGTTCAATAATTGGCTGATGAATCTTGGAAACTACTGAAGAGAGAACAGTGTAGGGTGTGCGCACACCCCCTGACAATGTTATAGTGGGGTTCAGTAGGTACTCGTGGAGGTGAGGGTGTGGCAACAGTGCTAGAGTGGCCACCAAAGAGGTCACTTGCAGATTGATATCATAATCCTGTGGATGAATTAATTAGAATACAGCCTCTTTCTTTATATCTGGGTATCTTTTCTAAGTTTTCCTCATTAATAGATAGCTAATTCTAAGGAGTTTCTTTATTTACACTTTTTTTCATTTACAGCATTGTATATATGCAGAAAACTGTTAATTCCTAAATCCTTTACTAAGGATTAAATATGCTAGAATCTTGGATGATTAAAACCTTAATGACCTTTCTACATGTTAGGAAAAAAAATAATTTTTATCATAAAGCTCACATACATGGCTATAAAAAAAAACTAGCTTGAACTATAAGCTTATTGTAAAGCCAATTATGCAGAGCATTTTGGGCATTCTAACATCATTCCTTAATAAGACTTAACTCCTAAAAAAATAAACTAACCCTAAACACCTAGTCTATACAATATATACATGTAATAGGCCCCACTAATACCATATACAGCACAAGTATTGAGCCTGCAGTGTTAATTAAATCTTCATTTATAATTACATTCCCTCTTACCAAGATGCTACTATAACCTGCACTCCCTCTTTCACTACCATTACAAAATTATCCTTATTTTCATCAACTATTTTTTTTTTATTAACACATCAGCCGTTTCCTACCAAGGCAGGGTGGCCCGAAAAACAAAAACTTTCATCATCATTCACTCCATCACTGTCTTGCCAGAGGCGTGCTTACACTACAGTTACAAAACTGCAACATTTACACCCCTCCTTCAGAGTGCAGACACTGTACTTCCCATCTCCAGGACTTAAGTCCGGCCTGCTGGTTTCCCTGAATCCCTTCATAATGTTACCTTGCTTTGCCTACATTCACTCCTATCAAATACACTCGCGCATGCTTGCTGGAAGTCCAAGCCCCTCGCACACAAAATCTCCTTTACCCCCACCCTCTAACCATTCCTAGGCCGACCCCTACCCCGCCTTCCCTCCACTACAGATTTATACACTCTCAAAGTCATTCTATTTTGTTCCATCCTCTCTACATGTCCGAACCACCTCAATAACCCCTCCTCAGCCCTCTGGATAATAGTTTTGGTAATCCCGCACCTCCTTCTAATTTCCAAACTACGAATTCTCTGCATCATATTCACACCACACATTGCCCTCAGACATAACATCTCCACTGCCTCCAGCCTTCTCCTTGTTGCAACATTCACTACCCATGCTTCACACCCATATAAAGAGTGTTGGTATAACTATACTCTCATTACATTACCCTCTTTGCTTCCACGGGCAAAGTTCTTTGTCTCCACAGACTCCTAAGTGCACCACTTACCCTTTTCCCCTCATCAAATCTATGATTCACCTCATACTTCATAGACCTATCTGCTGACACCTCCACTTCTAAATATCTGAATACATTCACCTCCTCCATACTCTCTCCCTCCAATCTGATATCTAATCTTTTTATCCTCATCACCTTACTCTTTCCTATATTCACTTTTAATTTTCTTCTTTTACATACCCTACCAAACTCATCCACCAACCTCTGCAACTTCTCTTCAGAATCTCCCAAAAGCACAGTGTCATCAGCAAAGAGCAACTGTGACAACTCCCACTTTGTGTTAGATTCTTTATCTTTTAACCCCACACCTCTTGCGAAGCCCCGCGCATTCACTTCTCTTACAATCCCATCTATAAATATATTGAACAGCCATGGTGACATCACACATCCTTGTCCATGGCCTACTTTTACTGGGAAATAATCTTCTCTCCTACATACTCTAACCTGAGCCTCAGTTTTTTTTTTTTTTTTTTCAACAAGTCGGCCATCTCCCACCGAGGCAGGGTGACCCAAAATGAAAATACTTTCATCATCATTCAACACTTTCACCTCACTCATACATAATCACTGTCTTTGCAGAGGCACTCAGATACGACAGCTGAGAATAAGTCCCTCCCAACTGTCACTATCCCAGACCCCTCGTAAAAACTCTTCACTGCTTTCAGTAACCTACCTCCTATTCCATACACCTGCAACACCTGCCACACTGCCTCCCTATCCACCCTGTCATACGCCTTTTCCAAATCCATAAATTCATCAACTATTTCCCTTAATTTAATTAAAGCTTTTGAACTCATAACATATTTAATTCCTTAGTAACTACCACATTCTCTTTTGAAGCACACTCAATATCTTAGTTATATTGCTAATGCTGTACATAATTTTTTTGTATCTAAACCTTAACATGAGTAGTAGTATTGAATAATTCTACATTTACTTGCAGTATTAAAAGACTCAAAGCTTAATGCAGACAATTCTTTCTTCAAGCAAATTCATACCTGATCAGGTAAGTGTTCCATGAAATCCATAAGCATACTAAGGAATGGCCCTTCATAGAACGTGTTTCCTTCTGCTTCAGGCCGTGACTCTCGTGAGGCTGTAGACGAGGAATCAGAAGGGCATTCTGGAGTTACAGCTTCTCTTGGCCAACCAAATGATGAACATGACTGAAGAAAAAACTTATTTTAGATAAATAAAAAATAAAAATATGTACCAGCATACAATATAAAACTTACCACTATTTATGAATCTGACTCTCTGCTTTTAAAGCTTGGATTTTTAATAGCCTATTAAAATTCCTTATTAATACAATAGGGCCACGCTTTACGGCGTTCCGCTAATAAGGCAATTTCAAATTATGACCAAAACTCTATACGGTGAGCAGTCTTTCTAATACGGTGCGCCCCACCCGGTTTGTTTACATTCTCGGTGAGCACATCTCTCTATTATGTCTTGAAACTTTCCAAAATTTCAAGTGTTTTAAAGTTATTGCATATTTTATATGTCCTCTTCTTTCTTTCAACATGTCGGTCGTTTCCCACCGAGGCAGGGTGGCCCAAAAAGAAAAACGAAAGTTTCTCCTTTTACATTTAGTAATATATACAGGAGAAGGGGTTACTAGCCCCTTGCTCCCGGCATTTTAGTCGCCTCTTACGACACGCATGGCTTACGGAGGAAGAATTCTGTTTCACTTTCCCATGGAGATAAGAGGAAATAAGAACAAGAACTAGTAAGAAAATAGAAGAAAACCCAGAGGGGTGCGTATATATATATATATGCTTGTACTTACATGAATGTGTAGTGTGACCTAAGTGTAAGTACAGTAGAAGTAACAAGACATACCTGAAATCTTGCATGTTTATGAGACAGAAAAAAGACACCAGCAATCCTACCATCATGTAAAACAATTACAGGCTTTCGTTTTACACTTACTTGGCAGGACGGTAGTATCTCCCTGGGCGGTTGCTGTCTACCAACCTACTACCTAAAATTTTATATGTCTTCTTCTTTCAACAAATCGGCCGTTTCCCACCAAGGCGGGGTGGCCCAAAGAGAAAAACAAAAGTTTCTCTTTTTAACTTTAGTAATGTATACAGGAGAAGGGGTTACTAGCCCCTTGCTCCCGGCATTTTAGTCGACTCTTACGACACGCATGGCTTACGGAGGAAGAATTCTGTTCCACTTCCCCATGGAGATAAGAGGAAATAAGAACAAGAACTAGTAAGAAAATAGAAGAAAACCCAGAGGGGTGTGTGTATATATATATATATATATATATATGCTTGTACATGAATGTGTAGTGTGACCTAAGTGTAAGTAGAAGTAACAAGACATACCTGAAATCTTGCATGTTTATGAGACAGAAAAAAAGACACCAGAAATCCTACCATCATGTAAAACAATTACAGGCTTTCGTTTTACACTTACTTTGCAGGACGGTAGTACCTCCCTGGGTGGTTGCTGTCTACCAACCTACTACCTAGAATTTTATATGTACTCTGATAATAATATGTGTACCTGTACCTAAATATACTTACACACTGTGCTGGCAGTCAGGTACACATTAAATCACTAAGAGTGTCCTTCTTGTCTTAACGCCATAGTAATACTAATAGTACGTAATAATAATCACTCTTGGGCACATTAAATGTCTTATTTTACGTTAATATATACCTCTTTAAGGGGGGCTCCTTGTCGTGGTAAAGAGGCTATCGGTCTGAGGAATTAGACCTCTTGGTCTTCTTCCTCAGACCGAACCTAATTACCCCCCAATCCCCCCTCCCTTTTCCCATCTTCCCCATCCTCCCTTTTCCCTTTCCTCCTCCTCCTCCTCCTCATCCCTCCCTTATATCCTAACCAGTTTTGCCCTGGGAGCTTCTCTCCTCAGGCATTCTAGTTCCTAGGTAGGGGGAAGGTTATCGTAGTCCATCCCATTCCGTTGAGGTCCTTGGCGGTGGTGTAGTTTGCCGTGGAATCTGGATCGCCTGGGGATGTCCCGATCCCTCTCCGGTCACCCGGGGGGTGGCTTTGGGTATCTTTCGGGCGACGGGTGTATCTCTGGAGGCCACCTTTCGGATTCCGGGGTGGTGGCCGAGCGGTATGCTTTGTGGCGGATATCCGGCCGCCTCTCTTTGTCCGCCGAGATGGCTCGGTGGATGTGAGGTTGCTATCCCGGATTGCTAGTTTACTGGCATGAAGGGTAGGGTATGGCACGGGTTCCATGCAGCATCTGCACTACTTGCGGTGTTGAGGTCCTCTTGGGCACGGAGGGGGATTTGCGCCCCCTTTCATTCCTTCTAGGACCTATTCCTCCACGTTCCCCCTTTTTTATTCTTTTTTTATTTTTATTTTATTTTCTTCTTTCTTTTTTTTCTTAAAAATAAAAAGAAAGAAGTAACCTAACCATGGCTGACCCAATCCATGAACCCACTACCTCGGGCCCCTTCCTGATACCGCACCCAGTACTGACCCTGCCTCGTTAACGGATGACTCTTTGGACACCTCTCATGCCCCTGTACCTCTTGCTGGTGCTGGTTCGTCACCTGCTTCAGGTACCAGGGTCCCGACTGGCCCTTTCGATACGTCTGACCTTCGCTCTTCTCTGACCTTGATTCCGGCTTCTCCTCGACGGTGCGGCAATTTTCGAATCGCTCGCCCGTCTCCCATCGGACCACTCCCGGTCCCACACAAAACGACCAAGACCCACACATGACGATTCGACACTCCCTTCCGTTCATCGCAGAAACGACCAGCTCGTCACGCACTCCCTTAAACTCTCTGTTTCAAACTACTCAATGGACAAAGTTTTTACTCTTCGTCCAACTTCTCCTAATACCTATCTTTCAGACCATAGTATTGGTAAGGCTCTGCTACGCCATGTTGGTCAAAACATCTCATTTCACGCTCTCAAGAGCGGCACTCGCATCATCACGGTCCAGAATGCTGGCCAAGCTCGCGATCTTTCTCTTCTTACGACCATTGACAATACACCTGTTACTATTGACAAGCACCATTCCCTCAATTCTTGTTGTGGTTCTGTCATTTTGCCCCACACCATTGTCCAACGGAATTTCCAGACATGTGGTGATGACATTTCGAGCAGCTTGAGCTCCAAGAACTCCCTATCCTTAAAGTTGACACTTTTGTCCTCCCAGCCAATAAGCGAAGACGTTATCCTTGCAATATAGCTCGTTTAACGTTTGACTGCCGAGAACTGCCACCTTCGGTCTACATTGCAGGTCAACGTTTACAAGTTCGAAGGTGACCCCTACACCGCAGCAGTGTAGAAACTGCTGGCGTTTTGGTCATCCAGCAAAATATTGCAGGTCCATGGCCGAATGCCCAGTCTGTGGTGCTGACGACCATGCCAGTTCTTCTTGTACTCTACCTCCCTCTTGCCTTAACTGTCATGAGGCACATCCTTCATATTCTCGCCGTTGTCAGGTTTACCTGAATGAGCGGGAAATCCGTTGTCTCAAAGAGGCGGAAGGCTTCTCCTATGCTATGGCTGTCTCTCATCTTCGCCTTCAAGGGAAACTTCCCGTATTTCTTATTCTCGCATTGCTAAACGTCGCCCGCTTCTGGGGTCCCAACTTCCACGGCTTCCTCTGTGGTTGCCTCATCCTCCGTCACCCCTGTCTCGAATCCTTTTGATGTTCTTGGCTCCGAGGTCCCTACCTCGGCTTCCCATACTATCCACACTCCTTCCTTTATTCACTCGCACAGTTCTGAGTCTACACGTCCTCGTCCTACACCTAAACCTCAGCGCCCCCCCTCTTATAAGCCCGGCAAAAAATCCCTATTGCCAGGTTCTTCGCCTCCGACTAGTTCTGTAACGTGTGTGGAGGTTCATCCTCCTCCTCATACTCTACCTTCATCCCCTGTCCCTCCCAAGTCCCTACGACAGTTCCCTCTTCTACCTCCTCGTCCTCTACTTTAGTACAGTCTATTGACTCCCGATAGTTTCTTCCATTTCTAATGTAGTCTCCCATTCTGCATCTTTGACTTCGAAACACTGGAAGCTATTGCAGAATATATTTCAGAGACTGGGCCGATGATGGACACTACTCCATCTGAGGTTCCTAATCTCTCTTCTTCGTCTCAACCCCTCTTCCTTCCAACGTCCTCCTCCCTCTCTGATTACAGGTCTTCCGCTGCCTTCACACGTGGACTTTTCTAACCCTAGTCCATAGCTTCCTCTCACTTCCACTTCTATCTTTTTCTCCATAAATCATGACTTATTTGCAGTGGAATATCCGAGGCCTCAGGGGTGAGCTTCAGGTGTTGCTCTCAGTTTTCCCCTATTGGGGTCTGTTTGCAAGTACCCAAATTACAATCCACTGTTATCAGGCCCTTTTCAGGCTATAATTTGTTATATTCATCGGATCCTCTTTCCGATGGAACCTTAACGAAAGTGCTCTCCTTATACGCACTGGTGTTCCATACCGTCAGCTCTGTCCCTTCTTCCTTGCATTACACTGCAGCCCGTATCCACTTGAATAAGTGGTATACACTGTTCTTTATATCTCTCCCATTCGCGGGCATTGTCTATCCCAGATGTTGATTTTCTGGTTTCTTCCTTACCGCCACCCCTTCTATTACTTGGCGATTTTAACGCGCACCACTTTCTCTGGGGAGGGTCGCACTGTGACTCCGTGGCATTCAGTTGGAGGCATTTCTTGCTTCTCTTCCCTCCATGTTTTAAATACGGGTACTCCTACCCATTTTGATCCCCGAACTCATTCTTTCTCCTGCATCGATCTTTCCATCTGCTCTTCATCAATTGTCCTTGACTTCACCTGGTCTGTCCTCCCGGACTTACATGACAGCGATCATTTCCCAATTATCCTAAAGTCCCTCTGTTTTCTCCACCTCCTCATAGCCCACGCTGGCAATTTGACCGGGCGAAATGGGACCTTTACGCACATCTTACTGCCTTTCATGAGGTTCCTACCTCGTCCTCCATTGATGAGGTTTTATATCTCTTTTCGTCCTCCATCTTCACAGCGGCTTCACATTCTATTCCTCAAACCTCGGGCAAGCATCCTCAGAAGTGCGTGCCTTGGTGGTCTCCTACTTGTGCTCGGGCAGTGCGTTTGAAACGCGCTGCATGGGGCAGGTATCGGTATAACAGAACCACAGAGAGACTCCTTGATTTTAAGCAGAAGAGAACTATTGCTCGCCGTGTCATACGTGATGCTAAACGCACTTGCTGGCGAGATTACGTTTCTACTGTCACTTCGGCGTCCTCGATGAGTGCAGTCTGGAAGAAAGTGCGGAAATTGAGTGGTAAATTCTCCCCTGACCCGGCTCCTGTTCTTCAGGTTGCTGGTGTCGATATAGCACACCCTCTTGCCGTTGCCACTGAAATTGGTAATCATCTCGTCCGCATTTCTCAGGGTCTACATCTATGCCCTCGTTCCTTTCTTCTAAGTCTGCCAGCGAGTTAAAGCCCTTAGATTTTTCTTCTCTTAGAGAAGAATCCTATAATGTGCCTTTTACCCTTCAAGAACTGGAGGCAACACTCTCTGCTTGCCGATCATCGGCAGCTGGGCCAGACGGCATACATATTCGTATGCTGCAGCATTTACATCAGTCTGCTCTTACTGTCCTCTTACGACTCTTTAATCTCATATGGTGCAAGGAGTTCTTCCCCAGCTGTGGAAGTCTGCTATTGTTCTCCCTTTTCGAAAACCAGGTATTACGGGACGTGATTCCTCTCACTACCGTCCCATCGCTCTTACCAGTGCAATTTGCAGGTGATGGAACGTCTAGTTAATAGACGTTTGATGTGGTATTTAGAGACTCACAATAGTCTCCCTAGTCAATATGGCTTCCGTAAGGGCCGTTCTGCCATTGACCCCTTGCTGCGCTTGGATACGTATATTCGTAATGCCTTTGCGAATAACCATTCGGTTATCGCTATCTTTTCGACCTTGAGAAGGCTTATGACACAACTTGGAGATATAATATCTTGGCCCAGGCCCACTCCTTAGGCCTCCGAGGCAACCTACCATTCTTTCTTAAGGCCTTCTTAACTGACAGACATTTCCGGGTCCGGGTTAGTAATGAACTCTCCCCAGAATTTGTCCAAGCTGAAGGTGTCCCCCAGGGATGTGTTCTGAGCACAACACTCTTTCTGCTTGCTATAAATAATCTGGCATCTGTTCTCCCATCCAATATTTGGTCATCGCTCTATGTGGACGACTTTGCTATAGCTTGTGCAGGTGCTGACTGTCACCTCATTGCAGTTTCCCTCCAGCATGCCATCAACCAGGTTTCTGATTGGGCCACCACTCACGGGTTTAAATTTTCTAGTGGCAAAACTCATCAAATTACGTTCACTAGACGTTCAGTGGTCTCTGATCATCCATTGTACCTATACGGCTCACGTATCCCAGAACGTGATAGTCAGGTTTCTTGGCCTCCTGTTTGACCGCAGATTGTCCTGGAAACCTCACATTACCTCTCTGAAGGCGACTTGTCATAGCCGGCTGAACCTCCTTAAAACCCTCGCACATCTTTCATGGGGGGCTGATCGTAGAACTCTCCTTCGCCTACATTCGGCCCTAATTTTATCGAAACTCGATTATGGTGACCAGATATATTCGGCAGCTTCTCCTGCCACTCTTTCCAGCCTTAATCCCATCCATCACCAGGGATTACGCTATGCCTTGGTGCTTTCGTTCTTCCCGGTTGAGAGCCTCTATGTAGAAGCGAACATTCCATCCTTGTCCGATCGTCGAGATGCACATTGCATTCGCTATTATGTTCGCTCTCATGACCTCCGCAATCCTTCCATGTATAGGATTGTTACAGATGTTAGTAGGCGCTCTTTATTTGTTCGTCGCCCCTGCTTACTCGTCCCTTTTCTCTTCGTCTACATTCACTCGTGTCTTCCCTTCAGCTCCCACCTCTATATGTTCATGTGACATCTCCTTTCCCTACCCCCTTGGGAAGTTCCTGCTGTCCGTGTCTGTTCTATTCCTCTACCTTGCGCAGCCCAACTACCTACGGCGGCTTCTCGCTCTTTCTTTCTAGACCACTTCCGTTCTCATTCCCATGCCATCGCAGTATACACCGATGGTTCAAAGTCATCTGACGGCGTCGGATTCGTAGCAGTGTTTCCGGACAGCGTTGTACGAGGGCATCTATTACCCTCGGCTAGCATATTTACGGCTGAATTGTATGCCATTCTTGTGGCACTTATCCGTATTGCATCTATGCCTGAGTCACCATTTGTGGTCGTTTCAGACTCCTTAGTGCTTTACAGGCTATCCGTAAAATTGATACACCTCACCCCTAGTTCTTCGTATCCACCTTTGGTTACGCCTGTATCTTTAGCAAGCATAAAGATATTGTTTTTGTTGGGTCCCTGGTCATGTTGACGTACAGGGCAATGAACAGGCAGACACTGCTGCGCGGTCAGCAGTACATGACCTTCCAGTTTCATATAGAGGTGTTCCTTTCACGGACTATTTTGCGGTCATTGCTACCCACCTTCGCACCCGTTGGCAACAATGCTGGTCTGACCTTCTGAATAACAAACTTCATTCTATTAAACCGGTTATAGGTTTCTGGCCTTCTTCTTGTCACCAATGTCGAGGTTGGGAGACTACTCTCTCCGTCTTCGCATCGGCCACACTCGTCTTACTCACGGGTATCTCATGGAGAGGCTCCCTGCCCCTCTCTGTGAGCATTGTCAGGTTCCAGTGTCTGTTCGACATATCCTGTTGGACTGCCCACTCTATCAACGAGCACGCAGAATTTACCTTCAACGACGTCTTCGCTCTGCGGCCCTTTCTTTACCTTCCCTTCTTGCAGATAGACCCTCCTTTAATCCTGACTCTCTTGTTGACTTTTTGACAGAAACTGACTTACTACACAAACTCTGAAGATTATACCTCTAGCACCTCCCTCAGTCCCTTCTACCTCGATCTCTTGCTACCCTCCTCCCCTGCACTACCCACCGTCATCTAGCACTCCATACCCTACTAATCGTCCATCTCCCTCTTACACCTCACTCTCCCTGCATCCTACAATAACCTGCAGCGCTGTATAACCCCTGTGGTTTAGCGCTTCTATTTGATTATAATAATAATAATAATTACGTTAATATAGACATTTTCATTAATCCATCTAAGATATTTTCTTCAAAATTATATAAACATGTTACATAGCATATAAACATGCTATGTTTATATGCTATGGAGGTGTGGTTACCGGGCGGAGTGAAAACATTACGTTTTCTCTGGTCCAGCATCAGAGAAAACGTGTATGAACCTGCGTTTGTCCCAGTCACTCCCCTTCACATTCCGCTTTTGTTTACAATTCTCGGCATGAATTATTATTATTACTTCTCCCTCTGTTTATGATCGCATCTAAAGGTAGTTGTTAGCAACGATTAAACTCAGTGAACAAGGTATGTGATGGTAATAATATGGCTCTGGGCCGCATTAAATATCGTATAGCTATGTAGGTAGGTGTAGCCCAGGCGGGCTACATCTACCAGCTACCTACACCTGACTTCCTACAAATAAGTACTACTCACCTCTCGCCCTATATTAAGACTACAAATATTTTAAGGTAAGTAATGAATGTACTGTGTATGTACTATTTTACTTTTTATTGTGTTTTTTAATGCCTAGTTATATTACTAACTTTATATAAGTTAGTGTAAACTTCTTGTCTGGCATTTATATGCATTTATAAGTGGAAAAAATGGCGTTCTACTTTCCGGCAGTAGCCTGGAACCTAACCTGCTGTATAAGTGGGGCCCTACTGTACATACATTTTTTAATTTTTGGTAAACAGCACTTCACTGCAATCACCAATATCTTCTAGTTTGCAAAGCATAGAAGATTAATTTCAACAAATAACTGAGGCATTGTCTAGTGAAGGCACTAAGGTACTGTACCGAGTATGTGGAAAATTGCTGACAAAACAAGAACTACAAATTTTGGGGAGTACGGTTCTGGATATTAAGGTTAAATATTTTGTTATAGATTTGTTGACAGCGATAAGCTGTGTGCCACCCATATTCTATTTCCCATTCTAGATACTAAACACTTAAGATATCAGAAGATTCTCCATGTTTCTTACCCGACACATATCTCTGTACTGGTGTTGAGCATCAGCCATGTAGCTCTCAAAGTCATCTTTGGGTGTAGATCTTAGCTCCTCAGGTACAACTGTCAAGAAACTTTAAAAAATCTCAAATTAATGCAGACATACTATCAAAAATTCTTCTTCTTAAATACAATGTCAAGTTAGCAATATTCCATGCTATATAGGCAATGACTACAGTGGACCCCCGAGTAACGAGCACCCCGGAAATCGTACAATTATGTAAGTATAATATTGTAAGTGCTTTTGTAAGTGTATTTTTGGGGTTCTGAAATGGACTAACCTACTTGACATTATTTCTTAAGGGAGTAAATTCATTCGGTAATGGCACTTGAGCAGGCTTCTGGAATGAATTTTGCTCGTTACTCGGGGGTCCACTGTATTAGGCTAGCCAAGTAGAGGCAAATTTTATGTCAGTTCTTATACTCACAAATGAAATAAAATAAAATTACAACACATTTTTGGTGCCATTTAGAAACCTCTTGCAAGAGTTAAGATTTAATATAATTCTAATGCTGTAACAGAATAACAAGTCACTGATAAGCAGCTACTAGCGGACATATTAATAGTCAGTGTCAGGTTTTAGAACTGCTATTTCTCTGCTGAAAAAAAATGGTTACTGAAAATTACCACAGACACTCTTGAAAACCTTCTTAAGGTTTTACAGTACATGTGCTGCTTACATGTATACCTCTAACACACACTATGAGGAAACTCACCTTTTGACAATCTTGTTTATGTTAGCTGGTGCTAGAGTTCTGCTGATGGGTGGCAATCCTGGCGAAGTCTCACCTGTGTGCATATATATTAATACCTGTAATATTACACACACAACCTGCACATATAAAAAGAGAGGAGCTTACGACGACGTTTCAGTCCGACTTGGACCATTTACAAAGTCACACTAACACAAAGGACAGGTGGAAGGGGTATTTATAGGTAGGCAGACAGGGAAGGGCACAAGAAAGTGGTGGAGGGGTAATGGAGGTAGTAGTGGTAGTAGTAGTAGTGGAGTCAGTCATATTCTAGGAAAGGAGCACTGCAATGAAGCTGGCGGCCCGCATAGGGTAAGAACAATAACACAGAGGAGGAAAAAATGAAATTAAAATAAAGAAGGACAAATACAAGGCAAAAGAAAAGAAAGAAAACCCAGAGGAGAAAGGAGAAAGAGGAGAAGGGGGAAGAGATAGAAGGGGAAGGAATCAGGTTAAGTCACGGGTGTTCTGAAGTTTGGAGCATTTAACAATGTAATGGGAGAGGAAAGCATCTACAGAGACAAAGCCAGGGCTAAGATTCATACAGGGAAAATTGTGTATAAGGGAGGATTCAACCAGACGGCGACTGTGAAAGTTAGACGTAGGGTAGACAGTTTTAGCAGAAGACCAATCATTAGGATGACTGTGATCTCTGACATGACAGAAAAGAGCATTATTAGTGTCGGCAAGCCTAACACTATTTTTGTGCTCCCTAAGTCTGTCAGAAAGAGATCGGCCAGTTTCTCCAAAGTACTGAAGAGGACAGGAGGAGCAAGATATAGAGTAAACACCAGGAGAATCTATAGAGGGAGGGGAGGTATGAACTAGATTAGTGCGAAGTGTTAGTCTGGCGAAAGGTAAGTTTGATGTCTAAGGAACGGAGAGAGTTGTTGAGATTAGAGAGACCAGAGATGTAGGGAAGGCAGAGGACAGGAGAGTTCCCAGGAGTAGAGGGTTTAGGAGAGAAGAAAGTCCGTTTGGCACGAGATAAAGCAGAGTCTATGAAATGGGAAGGGTAGCCAAGGCGGGAAAATGAATTATGAAGAGTGGAAATTTCTGCTTCAAGGAACTGAGGATCACAAATGCAGAGAGCACGGAGAAAGAGGAAGATAAGAACACTTTTCTTGACAGAGGAGGCATGATAAGAAAAGTAGTGAATGTACATGCCACTGTGCATAGGCTTGCGGTACACGGAATAGGCAAAAACCTGTAACTGAGCGGTGGACATGAACATCAAGGAAAGGAAGCAAAGAATTAGATTCCCAATCAGCTTTAAACTTAATGGAAGGGGCAAGATTATTAAGAGCATCAAGAAATGGTTGGAAGAGACTAGAGTCATGAGGCCAAAGAGCAAAGATGTCATCTACATAGCGGAGCCAGAGTGAAGGACGTACATCAATAGTGGGAAGAAGAACAGTCTCGAAGTATTCCATGTAAAGATTAGCAAGAACAGGAGATAGAGGAGAGCCCATGGTGACACCAAAAGTTTGAGAATAATATTTACCTTGAAAAGAAAAGGAATTAGAGTCCACATAAAGGCAGATAAGATCAAGAAAGACATCAGTAGGTATAGGGAGATGAAGTAACCCTTCATTGGCCTTCTCTCTGAGAAAATTAAGGACATCATCCAGAGGGACATTAGTGAAGAGGGACTCGACATCAAGACTAAGCATCTTACAGGTCGGGAGAGAGCGAACCCGTTCGATGAAGTCTTGAGAGTGACGAAGTTGGGCAGGAGAAAAAGTACCAAGAAAGGGAGTGAGGGTTTTGGCTAGCCAAGAAGCAAGAGAATAAGAGACAGAACCTCTAGAAGATATGATGGGACACAGAGGAATATCAGGTTTGTGAGTTTTGGGAAGGCCATAGAAATAAGGCAGAGAGGGACAGATGACCCGAAAACGTTGAACAAGGTTAAAGTCAGAAGGACAGAGGTCGGAGAGAGTCTTAAGTTTCTTGTTGAAAATTCTCTTGATGCGATCAAGAGGATTGGAAACGAGAGGAGTGTAGGTACATGAGTCAGAGAGCAAGACATCGGCTTTATGGAGGTAATCCTCTCGATCAAGGATAACTACCGAATTACCTTTGTCAGAAGAGAGTATCACAATGTTAGCATTGGATTTAAGAGAAGAAACGGCAAGTTGATAGCGGCGAGGAAGGTGATGGTTCTTAGTAAACAGGCTATCAAGAGCAGGAAGGAGAGCGCCACGAAAAGTGGATAAATCAGGAAGATTATTATTACGAGAGCGAGACTGGCGAAAAGAATCAAAAGAGCTAATCATGTCAATACCAGCGCGAGGGGTAGGTGAAGTGGCAAAGGAAAGACCAAAACCAAGCAGTTCAAGCTCATGTTGGGAGAGTGTGACAGAAGACAGATTAGTAACACAGTTAGTAAGGGAGAATTTGGACCTTTCGCCAGACTAACACTTCGCACTAATCTAGTTCATACCTCCCCTCCCTCTATAGATTCTCCTGGTGTTTACTCTATATCTTGCTCCTCCTGTCCTCTTCAGTACTTTGGAGAAACTGGCTGATCTCTTTCTGACAGACTTAGGGAGCACAAAAATAGTGTTAGGCTTGCCGACACTAATAATGCTCTTTTCTGTCATGTCAGAGATCACAGTCATCCTATTGATTGGTCTTCTGCTAAAACTGTCTACCCTACGTCTAACTTTCAGTCGCCGTCTGGTTGAATCCTCCCTTATACACAATTTTCCTTGTATGAATCTTAGCCCTGGCTTTGTCTCTGTAGATGCTTTCCTCTCCCATTACATTGTTAAATGCTCCAAACTTCAGAACACCCGTGACTTAACCTGATTCCTTCCCCTTCTATCTCTTCCCCCTTCTCCTCTTTCTCCTTTTTCCTCCTCTGGGTTTTCTTTCTTTTCTTTTGCCTTGTATTTGTCCTTCTTTATTTTAATTTCATTTTCTCCTCCTCTGTGTTATTGTTCTTACCCTATGTGGGCTGCCAGCTTTATTGCAGTGCTCCTTTCCTAGAATATGACTGACTCCACTACTACTACTACCACTACCACTTCCATTACCCCTCCACAACTTTCTTGTGCCTTTCCCTGTCTGCCTGCCTATAAATATCCCTTCCACCTGTCCTTTGTGTTAGTGTGACTTTGTAAATGGTCCAAGTCGGACCGAAACGTCGTCATAAGCTCCTCTCTTTTTATATGTGCGGGTTGTGTGTGTATTGTTCCAGTCATGGTATTGTGCCTTTTTTGTTATTTACCTGTAATATTATTATTTCACTTACAATTGTGTGCTCTGAGGCTGCCAGAATACAAAGCATTATTATTTTCCATCTCAGTTGCATTTCAAAATCTTAAACTACACATGCATTTTCTTAACACCAATGGCTTTCCCCTCTCCAAGGCAGAGTTCCATTCCCCCCAAAAAAAAAAAAAAAAAAAAATCTTCATTATTCATTCAAAGCTATATTGCCAGAATCCCTCAAGGAAGTTTCCTTGAGGCTGAAGAGGGGCTCTTGATCCAATTGAACTTGTCCTCCCTTTCCTTGGGTTACGAGATATCATTTATGTTTTACACACTGGCACCATGTAGTATACCTGTTGTCTTGCTTTTTGATACCAATTTACTTTTAGAGAGTGTACAAAATACATATATAGGAATATAGAAGTCAGTGTACTTCTTTGAAAAGTAAATTATATTTGACTGACCATCTCTGTGTTTGTATCTCTCATCCTCTTCATCGGACCAGGAGCTCTGCAAGTGCTCTGCTGCAGAAGAATCATGGTAGGCACGTGTTGCTACATAGTTCAACACTAACGACTGCACAGCCATGCTCCCTGGCTTCTCCATCAGCACCTGAAGGATAGCAATATATTAAGACATTACTTGTAATAAATTCTTTGTACAACTAAACAAAGCACAATTCCCTCTCAACTAAAATAAGCTATGGTAGTAAAGTAATCAGTGAATACAAAGTGTAATCTGATACAGTGATAATCTGATATCAGGACCAGGAACCTTTGGAAATAAGAAAAAAATTAGAGTATAAAATAATATAGGACCTTAGTGAAATTAATTCAAATGTGTTAAAGAGTTAAGTCTACAGTTCTGCTTTGTCACTCCCTAAGGGGAATTTATAATTAAACAACATTTCAGTCAATTGTGGACTATTATAAAATCTGGAGTTGATAATGGTTTAGGATGAAAAGAAACAATGCTCAGATTTTAATTATAATTTGTGGCTTTGTCATTTGTTCCAGCCCCAAATTATGACTTTCATTCTTCAGTGTTTTCATTCTTGCTATGTTTATGCATTTTTCAATGAATCTTATTCACACGGAGCCAACTAAAGAAAAACAAACAACTCGCATCAAAATCTTGAGGTAATTTACCTGAAGTAACCTTAGAGCCTGTATCTGGAGATGATGAGGTGGCTGCTGGCAAAGCAGCAGCACATGATGTCTCATGCTGCTCTCACCTCCTACATCCTCAGAGTCTTCAGTCAGCCAGGAGATGATGCCTGTACAACAAACTAATACCCTGTACTACAGTATACAATGTAAAATCTAGTGGATAAGTCAAAGATCAGGCCTAACTACAATATTCCAAGATATAATGAGAATGAGAAATACATCTCCAGTACCATATGCAACTAATTTTTAAAAGTGCGATCAATTTTTATTTTTTATAAACACATCGGCCATTTCCCACCAAGGCAGGGTGGCCCAAAAAAGAAAACCTTTCATTATTCACTCCATCACTGTCTTGCCAGAGGCATGCTTACACTACAGTTATAAAACTGCAACATTAACACCCCTCCTTCAGAGTGCCGGCACTGCACTTCCCATCTCCAGGTCTCAAGTCCGGCTTCCCGGTTTCCCTGAATCCCTTCATAAATGTTACTTTGCTTACACTCCAACAGCACGTCAAGTCCTAAAAACCATTTGTCTCCATTTGCTCCTAACACGCTCACGCACGCTTGCTGGAAGTCCAAGCCCCTCGCACATAAAACCTTTACCCCCTCCCTCCAACCTTTCCTAGGCCGACCCCTACCCCGCCTTCCCTCCACTACAAATTTATACACTCTCAAAATCATTCTATTTTGTTCCATCCTCTCTACACGTCCAAACCATCTCGATAACCCCTCCTCAACCCTCTGGATTATTATCCACATTAATCCCACACCTCCTCCTAATCTCCAAACTATGGATTCTCTGCATTATATTCACACCACACATCGCCCTCAGACATGACATCTCCACTGCCTCCAGCCTTCTCCTTGTTGCAACATTCACAACCAATGCCTCACACCCATACAAGAGAATTGGTATAACTATATTCTCATACATTCCCCTCTTTGCTTTCATGGATAAAGTTCTTTGTCTCCACAAACTCCTCAGTGCACCACTCATCTTTTTTCCCTCGTCAATTCTATGATTTACCTCATCTTTCATAGACCCATCTGCTGACACGTCCACTCCCAAATATGTATCTGAATACATTCACCTCCTCCATACTCTCTCCCTCCAATCTGATATCCAATCTTCTGTTACCTAATTTTTTTGTTATCCTTATCACCTTACTCTTTTCTACATTCACTTTCAATTTCCTTCTTTCACATACCCTACCAAACTCATCCACCAACCTCTGCAACTTCTCTTCAGAATCTCACAAAAGCACAGTGTCATCAGCAAAGAGCAACTGAGACAACTCCCACTTTGTGTTAGATTCTTTATCTTTTAACCCCACACCTCTTGCCAACACCCGAGCATTCACTTCTCTTACAACTCCATCTATAAATATATTGAACAACCACGGTGACATCACATCCTTGTCTAAGGCCTACTCCCTCTCGCCTACATACTTTAACCTGTGCCTCACTATCCTCGTAAACACTTTTCACCGATTTCAGTAACCTACCACCTATTCCATACACCTGCAACATCTGCCACATTGCCCCCTTATCCACCCTATCATACGCCTTTTCCAAATCCATAAATGCCACAAACACCTCTTTACCCTTATCTAAATATTGTTCACCTATATATTTCACTGTAAACACTTGGTCTACACACCCCCTACCCTTCCTAAAGCCACCTTGTTCATCTACTATCCTGCTCTTCGTCTTACTCTTAATTCTTTCAATAATAACTCTACCATACACTTTACCAGGTATACTCAACAGACTTATTTCCCTATAATTATTACACTCTCTTTTGTCCCCTTTGCCTTTATACAAAGGAACTATGCATGCTCTCTGCCAATCCCTAGGTACCTACCCTCTTCCATACATTTATTAAATATCTCACCTGCATGGGGATCAACAACATTAAATCACCTTAGACCACTCATAAACCAGCAAAAGTCTGCAGTCAGAATGATATCAAATTCCCACTCTAGACAGCATACTCCACCAATATTCAAAAGCCTAAAACTACTCACCATAAAGAACATTCACACTTATTCTTGTGCCTACTACATACATAGAACTTTACACTCTAATATAAACCCTCCACTCAAAATTCTCCTCACCAACTTCAATAGGTCCCACGACAATAACACAAGATACAGATCACTTTTTGATGTACCCCGTGTCCACAGCAACCTATGTAAGAATTCTATGCACATAAAGGGCCCCAGAATCTGGAACTCATTACCAGGAAATACTAAGCTAACCTTGTCTGAAAATCAATTTAAGACTCTTCTCAAAAACCACCTACTCACCCTAAACTAAATACTCATACTGTAAATTGTCTTCAAAAATGCTCAAATTTATTTTCCTATAAAATAATTTAAATTTTGACAATTATGTTACCACCTAATCACCCTAAACTAAATACTCAAACTGTAAATTACTCTCAAAATGCTCAATGTTATTTTCATTAAGATAATTTAATTTTTACTATTATGTTCCATCCTACTAAACACTTGTTACAATGTCTATCATCATTTTGTAATGAACAATGTATTATCATCATATCATAATTTGAATGATCTACCAATACAAACTCAATTACTCCAATATTATGTTTATAGTCTATAAGCCATTAGATTAAGCTGCCCCTAATGCCAAGGCATGCCAGAGGCTCTCCATGCACCTCAATTTATGATTGTAATGTAAATCCATGTACACCAGCAAAGAAATAAAATTGTATATTTGTATTTGTATAAAAACACTAACCACTCCAAAACTATATCCCCACCTGCCTTTAACATTTCTATTTTTATCCCATCAATCCCAGCTGCTTTACCTCCTTTCATTTTACCCACTGCCAAGCCAAACATGATGCCTTAAACTGTATTGATAATTTAGCCAAACAGCACACTCACAAATTATTTACGTTGATGGTTCTGTTCACCAATCCACTGGTGCAGCTGGTAGTGCTGCTGTTGTCATACAGAGTGATGGCTCTCTTAAAGAAATTGGAGCACGCATCAATAACTGGGCCTCTACCCTTCAGACAGAACTGTTTGCCATACTCCTTGCACTCAAATGCGTCCATGTATCTAAGGTTAACTCTCTAATTGTAACTGATTCTCTGTCATCCATAAATGCTCTCAACTCATCAAGTATAACTTGTAGCATGCTCGTGTCAGAAGCCAGGCACAGGTATGGTAGGATTCTGGATAGTAGAGTCAGAGTGCACATGCTGTGGATTCCATCTCACATTGGTCTTCAGATGCATGATAGAACTGATAAATTGGCTAAGTTTTATGCTTTCAAAGAGGGGATAGATTACAATCTTGGCTTGTCAGTTAGCAGTTTGAGAACAATAATACGAAAAGAACTTCAACTGAATTTTATTGACTTAAGATTCAGGAGTTTGACACCAGTCAGTCCATCTATCATCATTCTATCATGCAGGAGGAGCCACATGTCTATGGTGCATCCAACAAAATAAGCAGACTCTTGGATGTCACTACCGCCCGCCTCCGGCTGGGTTACAAGTATCTTTGGCAGGTTAAATCACCACCACCAGATGTAGACCAAACAAGATGTAAACTTTGCCAGTTGGATTATTGTCACACCCTGCGTCATTATGTACTGGAGTGCGATAAAATTAATGAATTCAGAGACTACTCATTCAGAAATGTTCAAGATATGTCAAAGTATTTTATCCATAGTGGTATATTACAGACCATTCTGGAAAAATACCCTGACTTTGCTCCCTGTAAATAAAGCATTGACACGTGTGTGTGTGTGTGTGTGTGTACATGTGTGTATGTGTATGTGTGTATGTATATACATGTATGCGTGTGTATGTGTATATGTATATGTGTGTGTGTGTGACCCAACAATTAAAATTTGCACCAATAACTCATTACAGTTGTGGCTGGGTGTAGACTAATAGATTGCTCATTGCTTTATAATTTGTTCATGAGTGCAACCATGTACAGACGTAAGTAAATTTACTTACATGATTCATTACCTTGTAACTAGTGAATTCATTACCATTGTACCTTGTTCAGCTATCAAAACTTTGGGGCCCAGTCTCTGGACCCTATATATACCTCTGTAATCTGCAAATACCTTTGTAACTTGTCATGATTGTGACCATCTGAGTTCATTACCTTTGTAACTTGCTCAGCTATCAAACTTTGAGGTCCAGTCCCTGGACCCATTATGTACCTCTGTAATCTTTTGACTACCGCCCACAGGATGGGTATGGGGTGCAGAATAAAGATATCAAACTAACTAACTCACCAACTTCCCCCACACTCACAACTGGTTCTTCCTCACTCCTATAAGATGTTATTCCTTTTCTCCAGTCTCCCTACGATCCCCGTTGGGGAGGGGAACCTTTACTGCGTTTGAGTAGCATCACCACCATGATGCAATTCTCTAACAGGGTTAAGATCAAGCTTGTTAGTGGAGTAATAAATGACTCCACTAAGCTAGCACTTGCGTCTGCTGTCAGCGGTAGTCTGCAAGTCAAGTTCACTGCCATCCTGACACTCAAGGCGGCCTTCATTGTCGTCTGCAGCGACGACAACGAGGCTGAGAAACTTCTCACCACCACTGCTACCACCAAGCTTCAAGACCGTGGATTCCAAGTCTGGACTTCCCCAGCAATGAGGGCCAAGAGGACTGTGTTCCTCAAACGCCTTGACTCACTCATTACTGCTCAAGACACTGCTGAAATCAAGTCATCCATAGAGGACCTGAACCCATGGGCAAAGGTTGACGCCATTCTAAAAATACCCACTGCTCCGTCTATGCTGAAGGTCACCTTCAATGACGTCACCATGGCGGAAAAAGTGCTAGATGAGGGACTAGCAGTTCACTACTTCCACATCAACCCAGCATTCATTGAAGCAGAAAGATACACAGTTGTTCCACAATGCTACAATTGTTTTTCCTACCTACAAACCACCAAGGACTGCACCAACAAGGACAAGAAGTTTTGCACAAACTGTGGTACTGAGGGCCACGATTACAAGTCCTGCTCCACCACCACTCAACCCAAGTGTCTCAACTGCAAGACCGAGCACCATACCCTGGCTGCTCGGTGTCCAACACGACGTGAAGTACTCAAGAAAACACAACAAGCTAACCAGAAAAAATCACAACAAAAGTCCCCACCTATGCTGCTATCGCCAAGATCCAGGCAGACACCACCAAGATTCTCAAAGCCACACTACCATCTACCAACACAGTTGCCACACCGCCAACAATGGACACCACCAAGATCCAGTACTGCATGATATATGCCAACATGGCCAACATGGCGAATCCTGGCTCTTTCAACACTGCCATCAATGAGATTTTTGAACTAAACAATATGCCCAAGTTCAACTTCCCAGACTCACCACCATCAGCTGACATTATCAAGTGCACCAGTGCGCCACCGAACATCACAACGCCTACTCCACCACCACCTCCGCCACCTCAAGCTCCTCCCTCCACCATGGAGATCGCGCAGACGCCGACACCACCAGCACCTTCCACCACCACTACAACACTCCTAACAGAGACTATCGACATCATACCTGAATCTCCACCAACCAAGAAATCGAAAATATTCACAGAAGAGCAAACATCCCAACACATACATTGGTACTGCCTTCTACACAGCTGATGCAAGTGGAGGCGACCTAAACTTAACTGAATTACACTCACGACTGATGAATGGTAAAGTCAAGTATGCTTCTGTACCACTACCTGACGGCGAATATGCAAGAAATGTATTGACACTCGCTGAAGTAATAAAGAGAATCTCAGATACAATAACAGATGCAGAATATTCCAACTCCAGAGTCATCGTTGACGTCATGAACAAAGCCTCGTTCAAAAAGCTAACAAACGGCTCCCGTCAATAGTCACACTCCAGTAAAGCCACGACGTAATCAAGCACCTCACCACCTAACAGCAAGCCACCCTCCCTTGTCAACCCAAGCCAGCCACCAGCCTTGACACCAGCCAGTACTTCTCAGCAGTGATGCAGCCAGCCTTTCCATGCCTTCTACGTCGCCTGCAAATTCCTGATCTCCAGCTCCTGTCCACTATAGCTCCGCAGCTGGGTTAAGCCCTGGCACTTTATCTACGACTCAAGACCTTCCTCTCACCGACTACTCTTCATCTGTCCACACTTCCCCGCTCAACCCACTTGTGGGTCTTACCTGAACTTGTTCTGTTCTGTTCTTCTCTTTGCCCTATACACGAAATCACAGCTTCTCTGTCTTCATCAACATTTAACAATTCCTCAAAATATTCCCTCCATCTTCCCGATACCTTTAACTCTCCATTTAATAACTCTCCTCTCCTTTTTTTAACTGACAAATCCATTCTTTCCCTACACACACACACACATTTATTTATTTTTATTATATTAACACATCAGCCGATTCCCACCAAGGCAGGGTGGCCCGAAAAAGAAAAACTTTCATCATTATTCACTCCATCACTGTCTTGCCAGAGGGGTGCTTTACACTACAGTTATAAAACTGCAACATTAACACCCCTCCTTCAGAGTGCCGGCACTGTACCTTCCATCTCCAGGACTCAAGTCCGGCCTGCTGGTTTCCCTGAATCCCTTCATAAATGGTACTTTGCTCACACTCCAACAGCACGTCAAGTATTAAAAACCATTTGTCTCCATTCACAACTATCAAATACGCTCACACATGCTTGCTGGAAGTCCAAGCCCCTCGCACACAAAACCTCCTTTACCCCCTCCCTCCAGCCTTTCCTAGGCCGATCCCTACCCCGCCTTCCCTCCACTACAGATTTATACACTCTCGAAGTCATTCTGTCTCGTTCCATTCTCTCTACATGTCCGAACCACCTCAACAACCCCTCCTCAGCTCTCTGGATAATAGTTTTGGTAATCCCGCACCTCCTCCTAATTTCCAAACTCCGAATTCTCTGCATTATATTCACACCACACATTGACCTCAGACATGACATCTCCACTGCCTCCAGCCTTCTCCTCATTGCAACATTCATCACCCATGCTTCACACCCATATAAGAGTGTTGGTATAACTATACTCTCATACATTCCCCTCTTTACTTCCATGGACAAAGTTCTTTGTCTCCACAGAATCCAAAGTGCTCCACTCACCCTTTTCCCCTCATCAATTCTATGATTCACCTAATCCTTCATAGACCCATCTGCTGACATGTCCACTCCCAAATATCTGAATACATTCACCTCCTCCATACTCTCTCCCTCCAATCTGATATCCAATCTTTCGTCACCTAATCTTTTTATTATCCTCATCACCTTACTCTTTCCTATATTCACCTTCAATTTTCTTCTTTTACATACCCTACCAAATTCATCCACCAACCTCTGCAACTTCTCTTCAGAATCTTCCAAAAGCACAGTGTCATCAGCAAAAAGCAACTGTGACAACTCCCACTTTGAATTTGATTATTTATCTTTTAACCCCACACCTCTTGCCAACACTCGAGCATTCACTTCTCTTACAACCCCATCTATAAATATATTGAACAACCACGGTGACATCATACATCCTTGTCTAAGGCCCACTTTTACTGGGAAATAGTCCCCCTCCCTCCTACACACTCTAACCTGAGCCTCACTATCCTCATAAAAACTCTTCACTGCTTTCAGTAACCTACCTCCTATTCCATACACCTGCAACATCTGCCACATTGCCACTTTATCCGCCCTATCATACGCCTTTTCCAAATCCATAAATGCCACAAAAACCTCTTCAAAATAAGCGCTAAATATGTATATAAAGCTTGAGCATACTCACATAAGTCTTGGTGGAACCTATACATATAATTCCGTGGAAGTTTTAGTTATACTAGACCAGTTTAGAAGCTTAAAGCTCATATAATGCATTTCTTATGTTGTAAATAAAAATCTTAGCTAAATAAAATAAATCAGGTAACTACATCACTGTACCCATTCAGGAGCTCATAATAATTAATAAATTCATGTTAATAATAAAATAGGAATATCCAAAATAATAGTTAGCGTTCAAAAATATCTTGTCACCTCCAGGGTTGTGTTTAGCGACACTGTGATGGTTCTCATACCATCGTCGCCTCCAGGGTTGTGTTTAGCGACACTGTGATGGTTCTCATACCATCGTCGCCTCCAGGGTTGTGTTTAGCGACACTGTGATGGTTCTCATACCATCGTCGCCTCCAGGGTTGTGTTTAGCGACACTGTGATTCATGGAGTTTTCTCATCCATCGTCGCCTCCAGTTGAGTTTAAGCTCATATATGCATTCATGTTGACCTGGTTCTCATACCATCGTCGCCTCCAGGGTTGAGTTTAGCGACACTGTGATGGTTCTCATACTCATCGTCGCCTCCAGGGTTGTGTTTAGCGACACTGTGATGGTTCTCATACCATCGTCGCCTCCAGGGTTGTGTTTAGCGACACTGTGATGGTTCTCATACCATCGTCGCCTCCAGGGTTGTGTTTAGCGACACTGTGATGGTTCTCATACCATCGTCGCCTCCAGGGTTGTGTTTAGCGACACTGATGGTTCTCATACCATCGTCGCCTCCAGGGTTGTGTTTAGTGACACTGTGATGGTTCTCATACCATCGTCGCCTCCAGGGTTGTGTTTAGCGACACTGTGATGGTTCTCATACCATCGTCGCCTCCAGGGTTGTGTTTAGTGACACTGTGATGGTTCTCATACCATCGTCGCCTCCAGGGTTGTGTTTAGCGACACTGTGATGGTTCTCATACCATCGTCGCCTCCAGGGTTGTGTTTAGCGACACTGTGACGGTTCTCATACCATCGTCGCCTCCAGGGTTGTGTTTAGCGACACTGTGATGGTTCTCATACCATCGTCGCCTCCAGGGTTGTATTTAGCGACACTGTGATGGTTCTCATACCATCGTCGCCTCCAGGGTTGTGTTTAGCGACACTGTGATGGTTCTCATACCATCGTCGCCTCCAGGGTTGTGTTTAGTGACACTGTGATGGTTCTCATACCATCGTCACCTCCAGGGTTGTGTTTAACGTGATGGTTCTCACATGTGCCCAGTGGTTTAGCGACACTGTGACGGTTCTCATACCATCGTCGCCTCCAGGGTTGTGTTTAGCGACACTGTGATGGTTCTCATACCATCGTCGCCTCCAGGGTTTTGTTTTTCGACACTGTGATGGTTCTCATACGATGGTTCAACGGTCGTTAATGTGACGGAAGCAAAGTTTTTCCCTAATTTCGTATATAATCTGTTTTATTTTTTTAGTAGTCCAGGACCCGCGAGAGGAGCGAGACACACTCAGGTGTTTTAATATCCTACACAATTTCTCAATTGTATTGACAGGTTTTACCTGACCACACTCACACTGGACTATCTTGGTCAGTTTTCTGGAAGGACGTGACATTAGCCGTAGTCCATATACATTCACCAGAAATTAAAGTTTCTGTAGTAAACCATGGATGGGCAGGTGATGTTTGCCATCAAAACAGCGGTCCAGGGATCCAAGCTGGCGGTCCAGGGATCCAGGCTGGCGGTCCAGGGATCCAGGCTGGTATGTGCAGTTGATGACACTCACTGTCACCTACTCATTATTACCACTGACAAATATGTTTTACGTCCAGTCGCTTGTGAACTACCAGCCTTGATTTACTGCCTTTTTTACTAATCGTGAGAGTACCAAAGCTGCAGTCATGAGTACCTCATCCTCACAACCATGACTCTTCATAAAGTTTTGGAAAGTTTGAAGTTGTGCGAGGTCTGGAGTGGCGACACTTTCAACACACAACTATTTTGAAATTGAGGAGAAAGATAATATAAGGACGTTTAGTTGTGACAGAGCGTCCTCAGTGTCAGAGCAGACGTCGTCAGACTGGACGCCGTCCTCGGTGTCGTCAGAGGGGACAACGTCGTCGGTGTCATCAGAGGGTACAACGTCGTCGGTGTCATCAGAGGGGACAACGTCGTCGGTGTCGTCAGGGACAACGTCGTCGGTGTCATCAGAGGACGTCGTCGGTGTCATCAGAGGGGACAACGTCGTCGGTGTCATCAGAGGGGACGTCGTCGGTGTCTTCAGAGGGGACAACGTCGTCGGTGTCATCAGAGGGGACGTCGTCTGAATGGTCACAATCCTTGTCCTACGAGTAGGATGCTTTTAGGTAATATGCTATCCCCACCAACAACTACATTCCTACAAAAATCATAGACAGCATCTTAAAGATGCTACCGAAAAACTTGCTTCGGTGAGGTGATGTAAAGTTGTATTTAAGTTTTAAATTTCCTCCAGGAGACACCTCTAATGACTGAGGCTGCTCACAATAGGAATATTAATAACAGAGGCAGAACATTTGTGTAAGGCCACGTACCTTACATCATCCTCACCCCACAACCAATCTGTGTTGTACGTCTACACAGATCTTCGTAGTGAGTCACTCTAGTTTTGTAGACTGTACGATTGACGATCAAGTAACACCTGAACGTAAATCACAATCACACTTCCGATCACAACCATAACTTATCCAAACATGATTAATTATCTTGAGTGAATCATTTTGAAGAATAATTTGTATTATTATTCTGCTTACGAAGTAAATGCTAATAAGCTTTGTCAGTTAATAAAGGTACATTTGAATCAAGTACAGAGCTGCGTATTAGTGGTAGATGTTGTTAGTAGTAGTTGTGGTGATAGTTGTGGTGGAATTGGAAGGGGTGGTAGTAGTAGTGATAGTGGTAGTAGTGACTGTGGTAATAGTAGTGATAGTAGAGGAGATTAAGGTTGTGGTAGCAGTAGAAATAGTGGTAGTAGAAGTAATAATAATAGTGGTGTTTGTGGTGGTGGTAGCAGCAGCGGTAGTAGCGATGGAAGTTGTGGTGGTGGTACTTACTGCAATACTCGTGGAGGGAAGCAGCTAAGATGGAGGGAAGTAGAAAAGATGATGGGAAGTAGTTAAGATGAAGGGATGTATCTAAGAGGGAGGGAACTAGCTATGATGAAGATGGGAAGTAGCTAAGATAGCGGAGAAAAGTAGGTAAGATTGTGGAAAGTAGGTAAGATGATGGAAGAAAGTAGGTAAGATTGAGGGAAGTAGGTAAGATGATGGAAGGAAGTAGGTAAGATTGTGGAAAGTAGGTAAGATGATGGAAGAAAGTAGGTAAGATTGTGGAAAGTAGGTAAGATGATGGAAGAAAGTAGATAAGATTGAGGGAAGTAGGTAAGATGATGGAAGGAAGTAGGTAAGATTGTGGAAAGTAGTAAGATTGTAGAAAGTAGGTAAGATGATGGAAGAAAGTAGGTAAGATTGTGGAAAGTAGGTAAGATGATGGAAGAAAGTAGGTAAGATTGTGGAAAGTAGGTAAGATGATGGAAGAAAGTAGGTAAGATTGTAGAAAGTAGGTAAGATGATGGAAGAAAGTAGGTAAGATTGTGGAAAGTAGGTAAGATGATGGAAGAAAGTAGGTAAGATTGTGGAAAGTAGGTAAGATGATGGAAGAAAGTAGCTAAGACTTAGGGAAGTAGGTAAGATGATGGAAGAAAGTAGCTAAGATTGAGGGAAGTAGGTAAGATGATGGAAGGAAGTAGCTAAGATTGAGGGAAGTAGGTAAGATGAAGGAGGGAAGTAGGTAAGATGATGGAGGGAAGTAGGTAAGATGATGGAGGAAAGTAGCTAAGATTGAGGGAAGAAGGTAAAATGAAGGAGGGAAGTAGGTAAGATGATGGAGGAAAGTAGCAAAGATTGAGGGAAGAAGGTAAAATGAAGGAGGGAAGTAGGTAAGATGATGGAGAAGTAAGATTGAGGGAAGTAGGTAAGATGATGGAGGGAAGTAGCTAAGATTGAGGGAAGTAGGTAAGATGATGGAGGGAAGTAGGTAAGATGATGGTGGGAAGTTTCCAAGAATGGAGTGAAGTAGCTAAAATGATGGGAGGAAGTAGCTAAGATGATGAAAGGAAGTAGCTAGGGTAGTTATTGGAAGTAGCTAAGATGGAGGGAAGTATCTAAGATAGAAGGAACTAGCTAAGACAGTGGAGGGAAATTGCTAAGATGAGGGAGGGAAAAAGTTAAAATGGATGGAATAAGATGTAATTAAGTGTTAATAAGATAAAGGAGTCCACTAGTTAACATGATGGAGGGAAGTAGCTATGATGGAATGAAATACTTATAATGATGGAGGGAAATAGCTATGATGGAAGGAAGTATTTATAATGATGGAGGGAAGTAGCTATGATGGAAGGAAGTACTTATAATGATGGAGGGAAGTAGTATGATGGAGGAAGTCATAAATGATGGAGGGAAGTAGTATGATGGAAGGAAGTACTATAAGATGGAGGGAAGTAGCTATGATGGAAGGAAGTACTTATAATGATGAAGGGAAGTAGCTATGATGGAAGGAAGTACTTATAATGATGGAGGGAAGCAGCTAAGATGATGGAGGGAAGCAGCTAAGATGATGGAGGGAAGCAGCTAAGATGATGGAGGGAAGCAGGTAAGATGATGGAGGGAAGCAGCTAAGATGATGGAGGGAAGCAGCTAAGATGATGGAGGGAAGCAGCTAAGATGATGGAGGGAAGCAGCTAAGATGATGGAGGAAGCAGCTAAGATGATGGAGGAAGCAGCTAAGATGGAGGAAGCAGCTAAGAAGATGGAGGAAGCAGTTAAGATGATGGAGGGAAGCAGCTAAGAAGATGGAGGAAGTAGTTAAGATGATGGAGAAAGCAGTTAAGATGATGGAGGAAGCAGTTAAGATGATGGAGGAAGCAGCTAAGATGGAGGAAGCAGCTAAGAAGATGGAGGAAGCAGCTAAGATGGAGGAAGCAGCTAAGAAGATGGAGGAAGCAGCTAAGAAGATGGAGGAAGCAGCTAAGATGATGGAGGAAGCAGCTAAGATGATGGAGGAAGCAGCTAAGATGGAGGAAACAGCTAAGATGATGGAGGGAAGCAGCTAAGATGATGGAGGAAGCAGCTAAGATGATGGAGGAAGCAGCTAAGATGATGGAGGAAGCAGCTAAGATGATGGAGGAAGCAGCTAAGATGATGGAGGAAGCAGCTAAGATGATGGAGGAAGCAGCTAAGGGGAGTCATAACGAGCGTAGCGCGCGAGCAAAAAAAAAAAAAAATCGAAAAATTATGGAAATTGAGTTATTGGTAAAGAAAAATAGCGTAACTCTCTGGCAACAAAATGGTACAAGAATCATTGTCGTACGACGTTTTTAGAAGGAATTACATTCATTTATATCATGTATGGTGACATCGGCGCTACCAACATGACTGATCACATCCTGTAAATTAAAAAAAAACATACATTTTTTTATTGCTATTCCTTGTATTATTCCCCTCCTCTTATACATCAATGATCTTCCCAATGTATCACAACACCTGACGACACAACTTAGTTCATCTCCCACACAAACCTTGCCACGCTTAATACCATTGTTAACGACGAATTTATAAAAATATCAACATGGATGACTGCCAATAAACTTACACTCAACACTGATAAGACCTTCTATATTATGTTTGGCAACAGAGCAGGTGATCCACAATTAAACATTAAGATCAACACTACACCTATTGCTAAACATAACGAGGGCAAGTTCCTGAGTCTTCACCTTGACAGTAGCCTAAAATTCAGCAGCCATATCCAACACATAACAAAGAAAGTGTCCAAAACTGTGGGGATCCTCTCTAAGATATGGTATTATGTACCACAATCAGCCCTACTCACACTATACTATTCACTCATCTATCCCTACCTCACATATGCCATTTGTGCATGGGGATCAACAGCAATTACCCACCTAAAGCCAATAATAACCCAACAAAAAGCCGCAGTAAGAATTATCACACAATCCAACGCTAGGCAACACCCCCCGCACTCTTCAAAGACCTAAACCTACTCACTGTTCAGAACATCCATACTTACTACTCTGCTATCTACATTTATAGAACCATAAATTCCAACTTTGACCCTGAGCTAAAACACTTTCTTGACACTACACACACAACCCGCACATATAAAAGAGAGGAGCTTACGACGACGTTTCGGTCCGACTTGGACCATTTACAAAGTCACACTAACACACAGAGACAGAGGAAGGGTATTTATAGGCAGGCAGACAGGGGAGGGTACAAGAGAGTGGGGTAATGATAGAGTAGTGGAAGTAGTAGTAGTAGTAAAGGTAGTAGAAGAGACAGTCATATGGGAAGGAGCACTGCAATGTGACAGGACCCATAGACATAATACCAGACATAAACATCTCTTTGACATTCCTCGTGTCCGACTAAATCTATACAAAAATTCAATGCGCATAAAAGGACCTAAAATCTGGAACTCCCTGCCTGAAAACTCTAGAACTGCAGACAATCTCCACTTCCAAAAGCACCGTTAAAAAACATCTATTACAAATAAAATAACCATTTGTAATAAACGACTGTTTGGGATACTAAGTAAAATCTCATTTTTCAGATATTTATTATATATATTATATTTATTAATATAAAAACATATAATCTGAATAAAAACATATAATCTAATAATCAGTGTAAAAACATATTTACACAATCATAGTACAAGATAAAAGTCACAAGTAAAATCAAGTACTTAGTGCAGTGTCAAGTCGCTGCCGTCATCGTGTCACACAGGACACTACCACACCTTGTCATGATACTCCTTCTCCACCGTGTCCTCAATCACCCTTATCTCTGTCTTATGGCATGCATACGGGGTTCCACGACACCCGATCTCCCTGTACCATAAGACTCCATCGCTGTGTCACACGACACCTTCTCTGTGCCACATGGCACGCCCCCTGCATCATGAACCCATCTCTAATAAAGCCTTTTCACCGCGTTATGACACACCAAATACACGACTCTTAACTTGTGTCGTGCCACCGTCACAAACTCTCTGAATGCACCACTGAATACCTGACACTCCGGGTAACAATACCAGTGTCACACCAGACACCATAACATATCAGTGTCACACCAGACACCATAACATATCAGTGTCACACCAGACACCATAACATATCAGTGTCACACCAGACACCATAACATATCAGTGTCACACCAGACACCATAACATATCAGTGTCACACCAGACACCATAACATATCAGTGTCACACCAGACACCATAACATATCAGTGTCACCAGACACCATAACATATCAGTGTCACACCAGACACCATAACATATCAGTGTCACACCAGACACCATAACATATCAGTGTCACACCAGACACCATAACATATCAGTGTCACACAGACACCATAACATATCAGTGTCACACCAGACACCATAACATATCAGTGTCACACCAGACACCATAACATATCAGTGTCACACCAGACACCATAACATATCAGTGTCACACCAGACACCATAACATATCAGTGTCACACCAGACACCATAACATATCAGTGTCACACCAGACACCATAACATATCAGTGTCACACCAGACACCATAACATATCAGTGTCACACAAGACACCATAACATATCAGTGTCACACAAGACACCATAACATATCAGTGTCACACAAGACACCATAACATATCAGTGTCACACAAGACACCATAACATATCAGTGTCACACAAGACACCTATAACATATCAGTGTCACACAAGACACCATAACATATCAGTGTCACGCAAGACACCATAACATATCAGTGTCACGCAAGACACCTCATAACATAGTGTCACACAAGACACCTCAGGTACATAATTTCAGGTAGAATAGTCTATTTTCAGGTACATAGTCGCAGGTACATAGTCGCAGGTGACCAGACTTGCCGCTCTCCTCATTACAGTGTCCTCATCAACTGTACTTGGCCTTGTAACACCACAAGTACAGAGTTGCTCTCGAGTAACACAGTCCAGAGAGGATAAGCTTCCAGTTCTCTCAGCACTGGAGCACTGTAGACCTGTCACCAGCACCACACTGCGAAAGTCTGCAACTCTCAAGCAGGTCTGCCTGGCGAACTCCAGTAGTGCATCAGGGAGCTGGTGAACTCTCCAGTGTTGTGTATAGGAGAGTCTGGTTGACACTCCCTAGGTGTATCAGGGAGCTGGTGAACTCTCCAGTGTTGTATATGGGAGAGTCTGGTTAGCACTGTCAGTCAAGCCGGCCCGGCAGTCAAACATCGAATCTGATGACGTAACCCCTTGACTGCCGGCCGGTAAGGTAACTACCTAACAACCATTGTTAGGTAGGGGGCCGTAACAACATCTTTTCTCACTTACGCACCCAACCAGTAGCTAACCACATGAACACTACTTTATCTTGCACATATCCACATCAAAAGACACTTACTGATATCTGTGATTCCCCTTAATTTCACATGACTGACCAAAATTCTAATACAACTATTGCTTCATAATTCTTAAGCTAGTCATAAGTTTGCCTAAGACACTCCAATATAGAAACTGTATTATGCCAATACATCACCTTTACCACTAATATATAAACTAATTGTTAAATTCTTTAAACTAATTGTTCAATTCTTAAATGTTTAAATTTCAATACCTCAATATTGTTAACCTAATTAATCACTACAATTACCTAACCTTTAACTTTAGTTTAATATCTTTATTATGCACCCCATACCCATCCTGTGGGCGGTAGTCAAAAGATTACAGAGGTACATAATTGGTCCAGAGACTGGACTCCAAAGTTTTGATAGCTGAACAAGTTACAGCGGTAATGAACTAGATCTGGTCACAATCATGACAAGTTGCAAAGGTAATGAGCTCCAGGTAGAGCTGGTCACACTCATGACAAGTTACAAAGGTAATGAACTAGAGCTGGTCACAATCATGACAAGTTGCAAAGGTAATGAGCTCCAGGTAGAGCTGGTCACAATCATGACAAGTTGCAAAAGGTAATGAGCTCCAGGTAGAGCTAGTCACAATCATGACAAGTTGCAAAGGTAATGAGCTCCAGGTAGAGCTGGTCACAATCATGACAGTTACAAAGGTAATGAATCATAAACACGTCCATACATGGTAAACAAATGACATAGTAATGAGCAATATTCTAGGGAATGCATCCATTGCCCCAACAACAGATGTTGCAAGGTGCCTGTCCCTCTTCAGCAGGACAGCCAGACAGCCATTGCAAACAGCAGCAGGTTGCACCAGGATCTGCTGCTTGCAGGAGCACCATCGCTAGCAGCCCAAGGGAGAGCAGCCCTGGGGACGTGTCAACGTCCTGGTGGACGCTTGTTTGATTGCAGATCCCAGGCCCTCCGTCCACTGAGAGGCGCTGCTGGCCGCTCCCACATGGAGCCCCCCGGGCTCCAAGACATCCACCGTGTGCACGGATGCCGAAGCCTGAGGAACCGAGTGCACACCGCCTGTGGCACACCTGACAGCTGCCTCGTACTCGAATTCCACGGCGCTGTCCCTGCAGTGGAAGCTCCCGCGATCCCGGCACCCCCCCCCCCCCCAACCATCGCCGACGCTGGGAGTTGGGTGGGTGAGGAACAGGGGTGAAGGGTTATGAGAGGGTCACTGTTTACCAAACACTGGGCACTATTGAGTAAGACCTATCATAAGACTGCCTGAAAAGCCTAGGCATACCTAGGCATATTATTGGCCATCTTGTAATATCTACTTCATAAAATGTACATTACTATAATTACACCCCACTCTGTATATTACTAGAAATAAAGAATTTGAATATAATAATTGACTATTTGGCATCATATCAAAGTAGGCGGAGTTTATACGTAGAATTCCAGCTAATCAGCAACCAGCTGGGAACATTCCCGCTCTGGAGAGTGGAGAAAATTCTTCATTATTACGCTAATATCAACTCTACGGCTTATTTGTCTATCAGAATTTATCTAGTATGATATAGTAAATACTACAAATGACATATAAACATGATATGTACACTAGAATTAATAAAATAAACCATAATATGGCGAGTGAATAATAGAAATATTTGATATAAAATTGTTTACCCTCTTCCCTATAACATTTTCTTTGGTCTTGAGTAAGAGAAAACGGTGTTTTGGAAAGGGTAACTACACTAGATCACCATTAACACTAACACATGATTTTCTCGGATTTTTATCTATTTATTTTTTTTATTTTTTTTTTTGGGGGGGGAGACAGGACGCCGGCTGGACTTTACAGGCGAATATTTCGGAAGTAAGTTATTGACTTATTTCATGAAGCTCAGCCTTTATTATTGATTTAAATGAAATAATTTATTAACAAAAATCATAAATCAATGATTGTTCTAAATTGTGGCGAATGAAGAATAATTTTATTCGAAATATTTTGGGATTTAAGTGGGAGTAAAGGGCAAGGTATTTCACAACATGTAAGAGAACTTAGGAACTTTATTTTTTTTGTAGAATAAAGATAAGATATTTACTGGGAGTGAATTCATAGGAATATTGCATTATGATTGTTTTATCAGCACCAAGTAACTAAACGTTCGTAGCCACAATAATTAACAGCTTCCTGCAAATGAAATTTTCAGTAAATATAATTTTTTTTAGTAGTTTTTTGGGCAATGTTATTGAAACTTACAGAGAATATGTTTAATGAATACGTCTTCGAGTACACCAAAAATGAAAGAAATCGGACCAGAGAAAAAAAAAAAAAAAAAAAATCGGACCAAATTGGTTAGGCCTACCCTCAATGATGGTAGTGCTGTAAGATGTTCCACTGATGTTGTGGTGTTGGTAAACAAGTAAGATGTTCCACTGATGTTGTTGTGTTGTTAAACAAGTAAGATGTTCCACTGATGTTGTTATGTTGTTAAACAAGTAAGATGTTCCACTGATGTTGTTGTGTTGTTAAACAAGTAAGATGTTCCACTGATGTTGTTGTGTTGTTAAACAAGTAAGATGTTCCACTGATGTTGTTGTGTTGTTAAACAAGTAAGATGTTCCACTGATGTTGTTGTGATGGTCACAATCACACCCTCATATTACCTGGTAATTGTGATGGTCACAATCACACCCTCATATTACCTGGTAATTGTGATGGTCACAATAACACCCTCATATTACCTGGTAATTGTGATGGTCACAATCACACCCTCATATTACCTGGTAATCATCATAATGTATCCTTAATTTATAAAAGATTTATTACATATTGCAGAGTCTTGGTTGTGGTCATGGGAATACGTTTTTTGTAGACACACAGTTATACTGAAAAAATTGTAATGTTAATTGTTAACAGGCCTAGGGTGTGACTGATTAATTGTTAACAGGCCTTGGGTGTGACTGTTTAATTGTTAACAGGCCTAGGGTGTGACTGTTTAATTGTTAACAGGCCTAGGGTGTGACTGATTAATTGTTAACAGGCCTAGGGTGTCTGATTAATTGTTAACAGGCCTAGGGTGACTGATTAATTGTTAACAGGCCTAGGGTCTGACTGATTAATTGTTAACAGGCCTAGGGTGTGACTGATTAATTGTTAACAGGCCTAGGGTGTGACTGATTAATTGTTAACAGGCCTATGGTGACTGATTAATTGTTAACAGGCCTAGGGTGTGACTGATTAATTGTTAACAGGCTTTGGGTGTGACTGTTTAATTGTTAACAGGCCTAGTGTGTGACTGATTAATTGTTAACAGGCCTAGAGTGTGACTGATTAATTGTTAACAGGCCTAGGGTGACTGATTAATTGTTAACAGGCCTAGGGTGAATTAGACACATATGCAACACTTGGGTATCTTTATTGAGGAAACGTTTCGCCACACAGTGGCTTCATCAGTCCATACACTGCAACATCTTGGTATCTTAATACAGGGATTTCTTCGCTTGCCTATTCCTTGGGCACGACCTACTTCCACATTGAACAAATGTGACACCTCCTACAACTGCTGCACCTCTCCTGTCTACAGTATATAAGCTCCCTCTGCTCATATGCTGTTATTCTATTCAAGATTGATGGACTGACAACATCGACTCAAGATTGAGGGACTGACAACCTCACACTCCTCCTGTTCTTCACGATTCTCCTTTGTATGGACTGATGAAGCCACTGTGTGGCGAAACGTTTCCTCAATAAAGATACCCAAGTGTTGCATATGTGTCTAATTTACCAAATCGTCGGTTATCTGAACCATTTATTCACAGGCCTAGGGTGACTGATTAATTGTTAACAGGCCTAGGGTCTGACTGATTAATTGTTAACAGGCCTAGGGTCTGACTGATTAATTGTTAACAGGCCTAGGGTGTGACTGATTAATTGTTAACAGGCCTAGGGTGTGACCGATCATATTGCTTTACATAAAAGTTAGATATATTAATCTTAGATAAAAGTGAGATTGGTACTTATTAGAGAGTTGTGATGTAGAGTATGTTAAAAAACCATGTTACCGTTGTTACATTACCATGTTACCATTGTTACATTACCATGTTAAAATTGTTACATTACCATGTTACCATTGTAACATTACCATGTTACCATTGTTACATTACCATGTTACCATTGTTACATTACCATGTTACCATTGTTACATTGCCATGTTACCATTGTTACATTACAATGTTACCATTGTTACATTACCATGTAACTATTGTTACATTACCATGTTACCATTGTTACATTACCATGTTACCATTGTTACATTACCATGTTACCATTGTTACATTACCATGTAACTATTGTTACATTACCATGTTACCATTGTTACATTACCATGTTACCATTGTTACATTACCATGTTACCATTGTTACATTACCATGTTACCATTGTTACATTACCATGTTAACATTGTTACATTACCATGTTACCATAACATTACCATTGTTACATTACCATGTTACTTATTGTTACAAGTTACCATGTTAACCATTGTAAGCACATTTACCATTGTTAATGTATGTACATTACCATGTTACCATTGTTACATTACCATGTTACCATTGTTACATTACCATGTTACCATTGTTACATTACCATGTTACCATTGTTACATTACCATGTTACCATTGTTACATTACCATGTTACCATTGTTACATTACCATGTTACCATTGTTACATTACCATGTTACCATTGTTACATTACCATGTTACCATTGTTACATTACCATGTTACCATTGTTACATTACCATGTTACCATTGTTACATTACCATGTTACCATTGTTACATTACCATGTTACCATTGTTACATTACCATGTTACCATTGTTACATTACCATGTTAACATTGTTACATTACCATGTTACCATTGTTACATTACCATGTTACCATTGTTACATTACCATGTAACTATTGTTACATTACCATGTTACCATTGTTACATTACCATGTTAATAATTATTACATTACCCTGTTACCATTGTTACATTACCATGTTACCATTGTTACATTACCATGTTACCATTGTTACATTAATATGTTACCATTGTTACAATACCATGTTACCATTGTTACATTACCATGTTACCATTGTTACATTACCATGTTACCATTGATACATTACCATGTTACCATTGTTACATTACCATGTTACCATTGTTACATTACCATGTTACCATTTTTACAGTTACCATGTTACCATGTCAGTTACATTACCTGTTACCATTTCAGTTACATGTACATGTCATTAATGTTACCATTATTACATTACCATGTTACCATTGTTACATTACATGTTACCATTGTTACATTACCATGTTACCATTGTTACATTACATGTTACCATTGTTACATTACCATGTTACCATTGTTACATTAGCCATGTTACCATTGTTACATTACATGTTACCATTGTTCCATTACCTTAGTTACCATTGTTACATTACATGTACCATTGTTACATTAACATGTTACATTGTTACATTACCATGTTACCATTGTTACATTACCATAGTACATTGTTACATACCATGTTACCAATGTTACATTACCATAGTACCATTGTTACATTACATGTATTACTCATTTTTACATTACAAGATACCAGTTGCATTACATATTACCAGTGTCAGTTACCATAGTACCATTAGTTCGAAAATTAAGCAGTGTCGGTTTGTCGTTAGTATTAGTTAGGTGTCATTGAGCATTTTAAGAATGTATGCAGCAGTGTGTATTTAGTAATGTAAGCAGGTGTCAGTTAGCTTCAGTAATGTAGCAGGTGTCAGTTAGTCCTAGTAATGTAGCAGGTGTCAGTTAGCTCCCTTAGTAAGTAGCAGTGTCAGGTGTCCAGTAATGTAGCAGGTGTCAGTTAGCCTTAGTAGTAGCAGGTGTCAGTTAGCAGGTGTCAGTTAGCTCCTTAGTAATGTAAGAAGGTGTCAGTTAGCTCCTTAGTAATGTAGCAGGTGTCAGTTAGCTCCTTAGTAATGTAAGCAGGTGTCAGTTAGCTCCTTAGTAATGTAAGCAGGTGTCAGGTAGCTCCTTAGTAATGTAGCAGGTGTCAGTTAGCTCCTTAGTAATGTAAGCAGGTGTCAGTTAGCTCAATAGTAATGTAAGCAGGTGTCAGGTAGCTCCTTAGTAATGTAGCAGGTGTCAGTTAGCTCCTTAGTAATGTAGCAGGTGTCAGTTAGCTCCTTAGTAATGTAAGCAGGTGTCAGGTAGCTCCTTAGTAATGTAAGCAGGTGTCAGTTAGCTCCTTAGTAATGTAAGCAGGTGTCAGTTAGCTCCTTAGTAATGTAGCAGGTGTCAGTTAGCTCCTTAGTAATGTAGCAGGTGTCAGTTAGCTCCTTAGTAATGTAGCAGGTGTCAGTTAGCTCCTTAGTAATGTAAGCAGGTGTCAGTTAGTCCTTAGTAATGTAAGAGGTGTCAGTTACTCCTTAGTAATGTAGCAGGTGTCAGTTAGCTCCTTAGTAATGTAGCAGGTGTCAGTTAGCTCCTTAGTAATGTAAGCAGGTGTCAGTTAGCTCCTTAGTAATGTAGCAGGTGTCAGTTAGCTCCTTAGTAATATAGCAGGTGTCAGTTAGCTCCTTAGTAATGTAGCAGGTGTCAGTTAGCTCCTTAGTAATGTAAGCAGGTGTCAGTTAGCTCCTTAGTAATGTAGCAGGTGTCAGTTAGCTCCTTAGTAATGTATGCTGGTGTCAGTTAGCTCCTTAGTAATGTAAGCAGGTGTCATTTAGCTCCTTAGTAATGTAGCAGGTGTCAGTTAGCTCCTTAGTAATGTAAGCAGGTGTCAGTTAGCTCCTTAGTAATGTAGCAGGTGTCAGTTAGTTCCTTAGTAATGTAGCAGGTGTCAGTTAGCTCTTAGTAATGTAAGCAGGTGTCAGTTAGCTCCTTAGTAATGTAAGCAGGTGACAGTTAGCTCCTTAGTAGTGTAAGCAGGTGTCAGTTAGCTCCTTAGTAATGTAGCAGGTGTCTGTTAGCTCCTTAGTAATGTAGCAGGTGTCAGTTAGTTCCTTAGTAATGTAGCAGGTGTCAGTTAGCTCCTTAGTAATGTAGCAGGTGTCAGTTAGCTCCTTAGTAATGTAAACAGGTGTCAGTTAGCTCCTTAGTAATGTAAGCAGTTGTCAGTTAGCTCCTTAGTAATGTAGCAGGTGTCAGTTAGCTCCTTAGTAATGTAGCAGGTGTCAGTTAGCTCCTTAGTAATGTAGCAGGTGTCAGTTAGCTCCTTAGTAATGTAAGCAGGTGTCAGTTAGCTCCTTAGTAATGTAGCAGGTGTCAGTTAGCTCTTAGTAATGTAAGCAGGTGTCAGTTACTCCTTAGTAATGTAGCAGGTGTCATTTAGCTCCTTAGTAATTAGCAGGTGTCAGTTAGCTCCTTAGTAATGTAAGCAGGTGTCAGTTAGCTCCTTAGTAATGTAGCAGGTGTCAGTTAGCTCCTTAGTAATGTAAGCAGGTGTCAGTTAGCACCTTAGTAATGTAGCAGGTGTCAGTTAGTTCCTTAGTAAAGTAGCAGGTGTCAGTTAGTTCCTTAGTAATGTAGCAAGTGTCAGTTAGTCCTTAGTAATGTAGCAGGTGTTAGTTAGCTCCTTAGTAATGTAGCAGGTGTCAGTTAGTCCTTAGTAATGTAGCAGGTGTCAGTTAGCTCCTTAGTAATGTAGCAGGGTCAGTTAGCTCCTTAGTAATGTAGCAGGTGTCAGTTAGTTCCTTAGTAATGTAGCAGGTGTTAGTTGCTCCTTAGTAATGTAGCAGGTGTCAGTTAGCTCCTTAGTAATGTAGCAAGTGTCAGTTAGTTCCTTAGTAATGTAGCAGGTGTTAGTTAGCTCCTTAGTAATGTAGCAGGTGTCAGTTAGCTCCTTAGTAATGTAAGCAGGTGACAGTTATTCTTAGTAATGTAGCAGGTGTCAGTTACTCCTTAGTAGTGTAAGCAGGTGACAGTTAGTTCCTTAGTAATGTAGCACGGTGTCAGTTAGCTCTTAGTAATGTAGCAGGTGTCAGTTATCTCCTTAGTAATGTAAGCAGGTGTCAGTTAGCTCCTTAGTAATGTAGCAGGTGTCAGTTAGCTCCTTAGTAATGTAGCAGGTGTCTTAGTCTTAGTATGTAGCAGGTGTCAGTTAGCTCCTTAGTAATGTAGCAGGTGTCAGGTAGCTCCTTAGTAATGTAGCAGGTGTCAGTTAGCTCCTTAGTAATGTAGCAGGTGTCAGTTAGCTCCTTAGTAATGTAAGCAGGTGTCAGGTAGCTCCTTAGTAATGTAAGCAGGTGTCAGTTAGCTCCTTAGTAATGTAGCAGGTGTCAGTTAGCTCCTTAGTAATTTAGCAGGTGTCAGTTAGCTCCTTAGTAATGTAAGCAGGTGTCAGTTAGCTCCTTAGTAATGTAAGCAGGTGTCAGTTAGTTCCTTAGTAATGTAGCAGGTGTCAGTTAGCTCCTTAGTAATGTAAGCAGGTGTCAGTTAGTTCCTTAGTAATGTAGAAGGTGTCAGTTAGCTCCTTAGTAGTGTAAGGAGGTGTCAGTTAATTCCTTAGTAATGTAAGCAGGTGACAGTTAGTTCCTTAGTAATGTAAGCAGGTGTCAGCTAGCTCCTTAGTAATGTAGCAGGTGTCAGTTAGCTCCTTAGTAATGCAGCAGGTGTCAGTTAGCTCCTTAGTAATGTAAGCAGGTGTCGGTTAGCTCCTTAGTAATGTAGCAGGTGTCAGGTAGCTCCTTAGTAATGTAGCAGGTGTCAGTTAGCTCCTTAGTAATGTAGCAGATGTCAGTTAGCTCCTTAGTAATGTAAGCAGGTGTTAGTTAGCTCCTTAGTAATGTAAGCAGGTGTCAGTTAGCTCCTTAGTAATGTAAGCAGGTGTCAGTTAGCTCCTTAGTAATGTAGCAGGTGTCAGTTAGCTCCTTAGTAATGTAGGTGTCAGTTAGCTCCTAAGTAATGTAGCAGGTGTCAGTTAGCTCCTTAGTAATGTAAGCAGGTGTCAGTTAGCTCCTTAGTAATGTAGCAGGTGTCAGTTAGCTCCTTAGTTTTGTAGCAGGTGTCAGTTAGCTTCTTAGTAATATAGCAGGTGTCAGTTAGCTCCTTAGTAATGTAGCAGGTGTCAGTTAGCTCCTTAGTAATGTAGCAGGTGTCAGTTAGCTCCTTAGTAATGTAAGCAGCTGTCAGTTAGCTCCTTAGTAATGTAAGCAGGTGTCAGTTAGCTCCTTAGTAATGTAGCACGTGTCAGTTAGTTCCTTAGTAATGTAGCAGGTGTCAGTTAGCTCCTTAGTAATGTAAGCAGGTGTCAGTTAGCTCCTTAGTAATGTAGCAGGTGTCAGTTAGCTCCTTAGTAATATAGCAGGTGTCAGTTAGCTCCTTAGTAATGTAGCAGGTGTCAGTTAGCTCCTTAGTAATGTAGCAGGTGTCAGTTAGCTCCTTAGTAATGTAAGCAGGTGTCAGTTAGCTCCTTAGTAATGTAGCAGGGTTCAGTTAGCTCCTTAGTAATGTAGCAGGTGTCAGTTAGTTCCTTAGTAATGTAGCAGGTGTTAGTTAGCTCCTTAGTAATGTAGCAGGTGTCAGTTAGCTCCTTAGTAATGTAAGCAGGTGTCAGTTAGCTCCTTAGTAATGTAAGCAGGTGTCAGTTAGCTCCTTAGTAATGTAGCAGGTGTCAGTTAGCTCCTTAGTAATGTAAGCAGGTGACAGTTAGTTCGTTAGTAATGTAGCAGGTGTCAGTTACCTCCTTAGTAGTGTAAGCAGGTGACAGTTAGTTCCTTAGTAATGTAGCACGTGTCAGTTAGCTCCTTAGTAATGTAGCAGGTGTCAGTTATCTCCTTAGTAATGTAAGCAGGTGTCGGTTAGCTCCTTAGTAATGTAAGCAGGTGTCAGTTAGCTCCTTAGTAATGTAGCAGGTGTCAGTTAGCTCCTTAGTAGTGTAAGCAGGTGACAGTTAGTTCCTTAGTAATGTAGCAGGTGTCAGTTAGCTCCTTAGTAATGTAGCAGGTGACAGTTAGCTCCTTAGTAATGTAGCAGGTGTCAGTTAGCTCCTTAGTAGAGTAAGCAGGTGACAGTTAGTTCCTTAGTAATGTAGCAGGTGTCAGTTAGCTCCTTAGTAATGTAGCAGGTGACAGTTAGCTCCTTAGTAATGTAGCAGGTGTCAGGTAGTTCCTTAGTAATGTAGCAGGTGTCAGTTAGCTCCTTAGTAGTGTAAGCAGGTGACAGTTAGTTCCTTAGTAATGTAGCAGGTGTCAGTTAGCTCCTTAGTAATGTAGCAGGTGTCAGGTAGTTCCTTAGTATTGTTGCAGGTGTCAGTTAGCTCCTTAGTAGTGTAAGCAGGTGACAGGTAGTTCCTTAGTAATGTAGCAGGTGTCAGTTAGCTCCTTAGTAATGTAGCAGGTGTCAGTTAGCTCCTTAGTAATGTAAGCAGGTGACAGTTAGTTCCTTAGTAATGTAGCAGGTGTCAGTTAGCTCCTTAGTAGTGTAAGCAGGTGACAGTTAGTTCCTTAGTAATGTAGCAGGTGTCAGTTAGCTCCTTAGTAATGTAGCAGGTGACAGTTAGCTCCTTAGTAATGTAGCAGGTGTCAGTTAGTTCCTTAGTAGTGTAAGCAGGTGACAGTTAGTTCCTTAGTAATGTAGCAGGTGTCAGTTAGCTCCTTAGTAATGTAGCAGGTGACAGTTAGCTCCTTAGTAATGTAGCAGGTGTCAGGTAGTTCCTTAGTAATGTAGCAGGCGTCAGTTAGCTCCTTAGTAGTGTAAGCAGGTGACAGTTAGTTCCTTAGTAATGTAGCAGGTGTCAGTTAGCTTCTTAGTAATGTAGCAGGTGTCAGTTAGCTCCTTAGTAGTGTAAGCAGGTGACAGTTAGTTCCTTAGTAATGTAGCAGGTGTCAGTTAGCTCCTTATTAATGTAGCAGGTGACAGTTAGCTCCTTAGTAATGTAGCACGTGTCAGTTAGTTCCTTAGTAATGAAGCAGGTGTCAGTTAGTTCCTTAGTAATGTAGCAGGTGTCAGTTAGTTCCTTAGTAATGTAGCATGTGTCAGTTAGCTCCTTAGTAATGTAGCAGGTGTCAGTTAGCTCCTTAGTAATGTAAGCAGGTTACAGTTAGTTCCTTAGTAATGTAGCAGGTGTCAGTTAGCTCCTTAGTAATGTAGCAGGTGTCAGTTAGTTCCTTAGTAATGTAGCAGGTGTCAGTTAGCTCCTTAGTAATGTAGCAGGTGTCAGTTAGCTCCTTAGTAATGTAGCAGGTGTTAGTTAGCTCCTTAGTAATGTAGCAGGTATCAGTTAGCTCCTTAGTAATGTAAGCAGGTGTCAGTTAGTTCCTTAGTAATGTAGCAGGTGTTAGTTAGCTCCATAGTTATGTAGCAGGTGTCAGTTAGCTCCTTAGTAATGTAGCAGGTGTCAGTTAGTTCGTTAGTAATGTAAGCAGGTGTCAGTTAGCTCCTTAGTAATGTAGCAGGTGTCAGTTAGTTCCTTAGTAATGTAAGCAGGTGTCAGTTAGCTCCTTAGTAATATAGCAGGTGTCAGTTAGCTCCTTAGTAATGTAAGCAGGTGTCAGTTAGCTCCTTAGTAATGTAACAGGTGTCAGTTAGCTCCTTAGTAATGTAAGCAGGTGTCAGTTAGCTCCTTAGTAATGTAGCAGGTGACAGTTAGTTCCTTAGTAATGTAGCAGGTGTCAGTTAGCTCCTTAGTAATGTAGCAGGTGTCAGTTAGCTCTTTAGTAATGTAGCAGGTGACAGTTAGTTCCTTAGTAATGTAGCTGTAGTGATACCGCTCTTGTGGGGAGCAGCAGCAGGACACAATAATGCACCACCTCAGGGGCCCCTTACAATAACAACAAACATAGTACAGCGATGAACCAACACATGGCGTGTGGTCTCTCTCTTACACAGATACATTCGTGATGCAGATTACATGGTAAGCTTAAATATGTCGCCAGTAGCTATAGCTTTTCTGAGGACATATGCACCTTACATCACCCGTCCTGCAGCAGCAGTCATTAGATGTATTTTCTTCTATTGCAGACATGTACCATATATTATGTGTTCAATAAAGCCTAGGAATAAGGCTTGTGTTTTTATCACAACAATTTATTGAACACATATATCCTGGGCTACCTGGTGGCGATTCTGAGCTAGACTACACCGCAACATGGAGCGTTTACTGAAACCTGAGAGGCTAGATTCTGACCCCAGTGTATCAACGGCTGCTCAGGAATGGAAGCACTGGTTTAAGACTTTCGAAAACTTCTTGAGAGCCTTTCCTCAGGAAGATCTAGATAAACTAAGCCTGCTCATCAACTTTGTGTCACCTAAAATTTATGAGGTTATTTCTGAGTGTAATACCTATGAAGATGCTATCAATGCCCTCAAGTCTCAGTATATTAAGCCCACAAATGAAATCTTTGCACGATATCGTCTTGCAACTCGCCGCCAGCAGATTGGTGAATCCTTAGAGGAATACTTTTAAGCATTGAAAATATTAGGTGAGGACTGTAACTTCCGAGCGGTGACAGCTTCTCAGTATTGTGAAGAGTCCATCAGGGATGCTTTTATCAGTGGCCTGCAATCACCAATAATAAGGCAGCGTTTATTGGAGAATAAAACTCTGGACTTAGCCACTACCCTTGACCAGGCAAGAGCATTAGATTCAGCCCAGAAGAAGTCTGAAGTGTACAGTACTACCCAGCCTTCTCGAGTGGTAAGTGCTGTAACTCCCGACCAAGACTCTTTTAATGAAGTTACCGTGGAACCTGCTTCAGTGACAGCAGCTGCAGGCACAAAGTGTTTCTTTTGTGGTTTTTCAAGACATCCACGTCCAAAGTGTCCGGCTCGTGAAGCTATGTGCCATCAATGCCATAAGAAAGGTTACTTTGCTAAAGTATGTCGTGCTAATGCATCAACAAGAGCTAGTGCTCCTACGCATTCCGACCAGGCGACTCTAGCAACAGTGACTTCTGCGGCTGCTCCAAATTCACTGTCAAAGGCAGTTGTGAAAGTGTTCATCAAAGGAACAGAAATAGATGGTCTGATTGACAGTGGCAGCTCAGAGAGTTTCATCAACCTTGACGTAGTTAAGCGCCACTCCTTGACGGTACATCACTCATCAGGTACCGTTTCCATGACATCAAAATCTCTCTCTATTCAGACGTTAGGGTTTTGTAAGGTAAACCTTAGAGTTAATGGCAGGGATTATCAAGATGTACATTTAGCTGTTCTGCCACAACTGTGCTCTGATGTGATCCCTGGTCAGGACTTTCAGAAGCGTCATGGTAGTGTTACCTTAACATATGGAGGTGAACTGCCTCCTCTCGTTGTCTGTGGTCTTAGCACTTTAAGGGTAGACCCACCAAAGCTGTTTGCGAATCTTACTGCGGATTGTCATCCTATATCAGCTAAGTCACGCCGCTATTCTTATGAAGATAGGATGTTCATTGAGAAAGAAACTCAGAGGCTGCTGAAGGAGGGTATTATAGAACCAAGTAATTTTCCTTGGCGTGCACAGGTCGTTGTTGTCAAGGATGATTATAGGAAACGGAGGCTGGCTATCGACTATTCTGAGACAATCAACAAATTTACACTTCTTGATGGGTACCCTCTACCTCGAATTGATGATACAGTGAACAAAATTGCTCAGTACTATGTGTTTAGCACAATTGATCTACGAAGTGCCTATCATCAAGTCCCTATAAGGAATGAAGATAAACCATACACAGCGTTTCAGGCTAGTGACGGCCTCTATCAGTTTACCAGAGTCCCTTTTGGGGTTACCAATGGGGTAGCTTGTTTCCAACGAATTATGGATTCACTCATTCAGGAAGAGCAACTTATTGGAACTTATGCATATTTAGATAACGTTACCATTTGTGGCAAGACCCAGGAGGAACATGATGCAAACCTTGATAAGTTTTTGGAAGCTGCCAAGAAGAAGAATATCAGTTACAATGAAGAAAAGTGCACTTTTTCCACTAAAAGGCTTAACATCGCTTGGGAAGCGATGTAGTGGAGGCAGGTTCCATACACAGCTTTAAGAAGAGGTATGATAAAGCTCATGGCGCAGGGAGAGTGACCCAGTAGCGGCCAGTGAAGAGGCGGGACCAGGAGCTATGTCTCGACCCCTGCAACCACAACTAGGTGAGTACACACACACACACATAAACGCCCACCTACTAACCTGGGAAAGTGAAGAAGGGAGTTCACCTGAGGAGACACAGGTGGACTTCTGGACACACGGAACTAGGGAAAGCACCAAAACACACACCTGACAATGACCTCACCTAACTATGACCACACCTATGACATCACCTAACTATGACTACACCTAACTATGACATCACCTAACTATGACATCACCTAACTATGACATCACCTAACTATGACATCACCTATGGCATCACCTGACTATGACCACACCTAACTATGACATCACCTAACTATGACCTCACCTGACTATGACCACACCTAACTATGACATAACCCAACTATGACATCACCTATGGCATCACCTGACTATGACCACACCTAACTAAGACATCACCTAACTATGACCTCACCTGACTATGACCACACCTAACTATGACATAACCCAACTATGACATCACCTGACTATGACATCACCTAACTATGACACCATCTAACTATGACATCACCTGACTATGACATCACCTAACTATGACATCACCTAACTATGACCTCACCTAACTATGACCACACCTGGGGAAGTGAGGAAGGGAATTCATCTGAGGGGACACAGATGGCCTTCTGGAGACACGGAACTAGGGGAAGCACCAAAAAACACACACACACCTGACTATGACCACACCTATAACCTCACCTATGACCACACAAGACTAAACCAGCTAGAGAAGACCAAGTTTGCACCTAGCAGGATCACATGAATAAAATGCAGAACCTAGGAAAGTGAGGAAGGAAGTTCATCTGAGGAGACACAGATGGAACTAGGGGAAGCACCAATGGAAGTGGGAAGTGTGGAAGGGCTGACATCCGGGGGCCCACGGATGAAGATCTGGAAGCATGATCCAAAAGATAAGCAGAGAAAAGAGAAGGAGGGGAGTACCTTGAGAAAGTGGGAAGCCCGAAAATGGTGGAGAGTTGGGGGAAAGATGGGATCCTGGGAGACACTGATGTGAAAGATGCAATACGGAACATAAAAGTACAACGTATAAATGTATAAGAAAGGTAGATTAACACACACTACGGTACAGTAAAACGCAACATATAAAAAACAGAGCAACGTAAAACAACAGTTCATTAATATGCAACAACAGTAAAATGCAAAAGCTGAACACATAAAACAGTACAGTAAGACATGAACGGTTGAGTAAGACACGAGAAATGTAGAGTAATATACAGAACATACATGTAGAACAAACAGCTGTTTCACATAATATAACAGACGTTGCATTTTGACCATTCACAGAGTTTTGTGATATAAACAATTCACATCTCAAGAGTATTTGTATCTATCTCAAGAGTACTGTAGCAGACAGGTGACAAGAATCTGTCAAATACAATGAGGGAAGGGTCCAGTGAAAAATAAATCAGATAAAATCCAACAAGTGTCTTGTGTCTTGTGGATAGTAACTATCCAGAAAAGTATCTCGTCATGTCAGTGAAGAATGAATCAAAGACGTGTGAACATCATTAGATCGACCGTCGGAGTCTTGACGCTTGTCAGATCCAGGTTACAAATTTATCATAGCTTGTTTCTTACATTCCTCTGATTTTTTTCTTATTCGTCAGAGAGGAAAGCTGACTTGTGTATACATTGTCTTCCTCTGTATTTCACCACTCTGGCCTCTGTTCTCCCATCTAATATTTGACTGTCACCTAGCTTGTGCAGGCGCTGACTGTCACCTAGCTTGTGCAGGCGCTGACTGTCACCTAGCTTGTGCAGGCGCTGACTGTCACCTAGCTTGTGCAGGCGCTGACTGTCACCTAGCTTGTGCAGGCGCTGACTGCCACCTAGCTTGTGCAGGCGCTGACTGTCACCTAGCTTGTGCAGGCGCTGACTGCCACCTAGCTTGTGCAGGCGCTGACTGTCACCTAGCTTGTGCAGGCGCTGACTGTCACCTAGCTTGTGCAGGCGCTGACTGCCACCTAGCAGCAGCTTCTCCAGAATGCTATCAACACTGTTTCTCGTGGGTTTAAATGTTCTAGTACTAAAGTGCAATACCTGTATGGTTCCACTATACCTGAACGTGATACGGTCAGATTTCTGTCTTGTGTTTGATCGCCGGCTGTTCTGGATACCTCACATTACTTCCCTGTGGGGCGGATCGTCGAACTCTCCTTCATTCAGCCCTAATTTTATCGAAACTAGATTATAGCAGATATATTCCATGGCCTCCCACAACTCTTTTTAATCTTGATCTCATTCGTCATCAGGGATCTCGTTCCTTCCCTGTTTAGAGCCTATATGAGGAGACCAATGTTCCATCATCTAATGTGATGCGAATTGCCTCCGTTATTTTGTTCCCTCCCATTACTTTATTTTGTTTCCTCTCATGACCTTATTTTGTTCCCTCTCATGACCTTATTATGTTCCCTCTCATGACCTTCACGATCCTTCTACATACATGATAGTAACGGATGTTACTAGAAGTCCATCATTTGTTCACCGCCCATGTTTACTCTGTCCCTCTTCTGGTCGCCTTCACTCGAGTCTGGTCGTCCTCACTGTCGTGCCAGAAACCTCAAATACCTAAAGCTGCTTATTCGCTTTTTTTCGATCATTTCCTCTGACGGTGTCGGATTTGCAGCATAGTCCAATACTCATCCTGTAGTCTCCCAGGGCAGTCCAAAACCCATCATGTATTCTCCAACTCTCACATATCACTCCAACACCCATCATATACTCTCCAAGTGAACTTCATCACCCATCATATAGTCTTCTAAAGCACATCAACACCCATTCTGCACTCTCCTAGAATACTTCAACAATCATCCTCTACTCTAGCAGAACACTTCAACAATCATCCTGTACTCTCCCAGAATACTTCAACAATCATCCTGTACTCTCCCACATACTTCAACAATCATCCTGTACTCTCCCACATACTTCAACAATCATCCTGTACTCTCAGAATACTTCAACAATCATCTTGTATTAATATTGGTAGAATTACCGACAACGTTGCCACAATAAAATGT
>WNWK01004993.1:35000-128896 GCA_009830355.1 Cherax destructor | reverse complement strand
CACGGGCATTACTAGGCATGATACCCTTATCTCCATAGGCATTACTAGGCATGATACCGTCATCTCTACGGGCAGTTTCCTTGCCCCTGGCGAGAGTTGCATCTAGTTCATACTCACTATGTAGGACATCACATTCATGTTGCTTGTTTAACACAGATTGGATGAGATATAGCTTTACATGTCCTTGTAAACTATACTTTCTCTTAAGTGGAAATGTGTTAGGTAAAGGCGTGAAACTACTTCGTAATTACCTCGTTCGTTTCGTAGAGAGGGTGTGGGTGAGAAACTGCTTACGCTTTTATATTATTCATACTTTACCCCTGGAAATTCCAGAGGGACTAGTCTCAAATCTGCAAAAGGCTCGGCAGACACTGCAGTATACATACAAGGAAAGGGCAGGGGTGCCGAGAATACGCTTGAGAGAATACAATGTGTAAGAGGCCCAAGACTGTTAGTCTCCCCTCTTGCATAAGGGGAATTAGCAATAGACTCCTGTCTTAAAGGGTATTAGATAAGTTCTTAGTCAGTTTCAGATCAGCTGGGCTGTCGTCTGTACTTTGGTCTGCGTGCGGCCAGCCAATAATAACCTGATTGATCAGACCCTGATTCCACCGGCGGGCTTGGTCATAGATCGGATCGCAGGGGCGTTGACCCTCGGAACGTCCATATTTCTTCAAATACATGTACAAGGTATACAGGCCAAGCTGACATCAATGACACTACTATACAGAAAGCCCCTTGTTATGCAGAGCATTTCCGGCAAATTAGGTCAGTTTTGTCCCAGGATGCCACCCACACCAGTCGACTAACAACCAGGTACCCATTATTACTGATGGGTGAACATGGACAACAGGTGTAAGGAAACACGCCCAATGTTTCCACCCCTTTTGCCGGGAATCGAACCCGGACCCTCACCGTGTGAGGGTCCGAGTTCGCCACCAGCAACCACTAGTACGCCGGTGCTGGATATCCACCGATTATTTTTCTCTAAATTGAATAGTATTGAAGCCTACATGAATCTTGGAGATTTCTTAACTCTGAATAATGTATCAACACAATTTCTTTACTTTTGTCTCAGTTTTGGTTGGCATCTTTCTGCAGTTATCTTGCGTATTGCTTATAGGTTAGGTACCCTGTGTAGGTCTTCCTGGTGACTCTTCCTCCAGAAAGTTCACTCCCAGAACTTACCTGTACTTGTAATGTTTTGTTTATATTACATGTACAAAATGTGATGACTGGTATAGGCTATAAAATGCTCGCTGAGGGGCTCACCATGATTTTTTCAACGCTTTACCATTGTAATCTTTACAGAGAAATAAAATAATCTTAATATTAATCTTAACCAGGGGCCTACCACTACTAGTTGTAATGCTGGCTCACGGGCGGCCTCACCACCAACGACTGTAACGCTTGTTCAGGGGTTCTCCCCATCCTTCCCTTCCTTAGAACTTGATTGCCCCCATTCCCTAGGCGCTGTAGTATCATTATGGGTTTGGTGCTACCCCTATTAATATAATGAAGGGTCCACTAGCTTCAGAGATCATTTAATCTTCGACGCTCCATCACTTGTTACAACGCTCACTCAGGGGCTTATCATTGTCTTCAGCGGTTCCCCAGGCGCCCTATGACCTGCGAGTTTAGCGCTCTTCCCATGAAGGTAATACTAATAACAAACTTCCTTCCCCTCCCCTTCATCACCGTAACGCTGCCTCAAGGACCTACTACCGTTCGTTTCAACGCTTATTCAGGGGCACCACCAGCGCACTGATATATTTCTACTCCCGTCAAGCAGTAACCTTTAGGTGACTCAATCTGCGTGTTAGTCACGCAACGGAATTCCCTAAATATAAACACTACAACTTTACAGAACCCGTGTATGTTAGCACAATGCACTGTATTCAGTTTTGTTAATAATAATAATGTATTATTATTATTATTATTATTATTATTATTATAATATTATTATTATTACTACTACTTAAACTTGATTTTTTAATAACTTTTTACATGGACTGACAAAAATGTGATTGAAATTGATTGTTAGATACGGTATTTTAATAATTCTGAAAACGCTGATGCACCAATGTAGGACAAAGCAGACCTGACAGTTATGTCTGGCCTGAGGAAGATTTTTATGGAGATGTGGTAGAAAAAATAGTCAGCGTCACCTTAAATACGGTAGTTATTCGTACGTGTCATTAACGAGGCGGATAATGATGTTTAAAATCAAGAAGTCTTTTATTTTTTTTAACCTTTCCAGCTCTGTTTTTACTTTTGTTAAGGGAGGAGTTGGTTATTCACAAGACTTCCATTATGTTGTTCTAGGGAGAAATTTGATGTCTGGGGAGGGGGTCGGAGGAGTACCCCAAGCTGTGTGGCCCACTGACTTGGTGACCCACTGATTCAGTCTCACTGACTCTTATCCACTTAATGTAACCCACTGGCTTTTACCCACTGACTCATTGACTCTACATACAGAGTCTGTCTGGATAGAATTTTCAAAGGGGTGTGAAAAATTGATTTTAGGCGTGATATATCGTCCTCCAAACTTAGGGAACAAGGGAGACTACTCTGGGAGGAAATTGTTAAGGCCACAAGGCACGATAACGTAGTAATTCTAGGGGACTTTAAATTTAGTCAGATTGATTGGAATTTCTTGACAGGGAATTTAGAATCTAACGACTTTTTAGAAGTAGTTCAGGATTGTTTTTTGAAGCAGTTTGTGACAGAACCTACAAGGGGAAATAGCCTACTTGACTTGGTTCTGGCAAACAAGGAATCCCTTGTTAATAATTTAGAAATTACAGAGGAACTCTGCACAAGAGACCACAAGTCAATTATCTTTAGCATTGAATGGATGTATGATAGTAGGGATAATTCAGTAACATAAGAACATAAGAACATAAGAATGGAGGAACACTGCAGAAGGCCTACTGGCCCATACAAGGCAGGTCCTTATCAAAACCACCACTACCTAAGAATTTACTCCTGTACTCACGACACTAATCAAACCCAGCCCCTCCCACTCATATATTTGTCCAATCTCTTTTTAAAGCCACCCAAGGTCCTAGCCTCTATCACCCTACTCGAAAGATTGTTCCACGCATCTACAACTCTGTTCGAAAACCAGTACTTGCCTATGTCCTTTCTAAATCTAAATTTATCCAATTTAAATCCGTTATTTCTGGTTCTTACTTGGTTCGATATCCTCAGTATTTTATTAATATCTCCTTTGTTTATGCCCATCATCCACTTGTACACCTCGATGATATCTCCCCTCATTCTACGTCTCTCCAGAGAGTGGAGATTCAATGCTCTAAGTCTATCTTCATACGGGAGATTTCTTATACTGTAAATCATTTTAGTCATTCTTCTTTGTATGTTCTCCAATGAATCTATATCCATCCTGTAGTAAGGAGACCAAAACTGAGCTGCATAATCCAAATGAGGTCTCACTAGTGATGTATAGAGCTGTAAAATAACTTTTGGACTTCTGTTGCTTATACTTCTTGAAATAAATCCTAGTAATCTGTTAGCCTTATTGCGCACATTAGGCACTGTTGTCTTGGCTTTAGATTTCTGCTTACCATGACTCCCAAGTCTTTTTCACATTCTGTATGATCAAGCTCAACTTCACCTAGTTTATAAATTCGAGGATATTTTCATTACCAACGACTAGCACCTTACACTTATCCACATTGAACTTCATCTGCCACTTTTCAGACCAAGACATTAATTTATCCAAATCCTCCTGGAGTTCATTGGTATCCTCCTCAGAATGAATTATAAGGCCTATTTTTGTATCATCAAGCAAATTTACTCATGTCACTTGCAATTCCTTCATCAAGGTCATTAATGTAAATTATGAACAACAATGGGCCCAAAACTGATCCTTGTGGAACGCCACTGGTGACAAATCCCCATTCAGATTTGACCCCATTAATGGAAACTCTCTGCTTTCTATTGGTAAGCCATGCCTCTATCCATGCTAGAACTTTACCTCCTATACCATGAGCTGCCACCTTTCTTAAGAGTCTCTTATGAGGTACTCTATCGAAGGCCTTACTGAAATCCAAGTAAACTATATCATATTCTTTATCACTGTCTACTGCCTCAAATGTTTTATTGAAAAACGTCAGTAAATTTGTCAGGCAGGAACGACCTCTCGTAAACCCATGCTGAGATTCATTAATCAAATTATGTTCTTCAAGGTGACTTCTGATAATATCAGCTATAATTGATTCTAATAATTTGCCTACTATAGACGTGAGGCTTATTGGACGGTTGATTCTAATAATTTGCCTACTATAGACGTGAGGCTTATTGGACGAGTCCCAGACTTTCGCTTAGCAGATTATAATGGGCCTAGAGAAAACTTAAGAACATAAGAAAGGAGGAACACTGCAGCAGCCCTGCTGGCCCATACTAGCCAGGTCCTTCACATTCCATCCCACTAACAAGATATTTGTTCAACCCAATCTGCTACCCAAGAAATAAGCTTTGATAATTCTATTTACTCATGTGCAATTCCCACTCAAATCCAACCCCTCTCACTCATAAGAACAACTGTGGACTGGGGTAACGAAGGGAGCTATCAATATGACAGCTTTCTTAACACTATACAGGCTGCCCAAAGAACATTTATCCCGTATAAAGAAATTAGATCAAGTAGAAATGACCCAAAATGGATGAATAATAGGCTCAAATATCTTTTAGGGCAGAAGAAAGGAATTTATAGGCGCATAAATAGAGGTGAGGGTCATCTTATAAATCAGTATACTGACATTAAGAGGGACATTAAAAAGGGTATAATAAAAGCTAAACAGGACTATGAAATTAAAGTTGCTAGGGATTCAAAAACTAACCCAAAGTTTTTTCCAGGTTTATAGAACAAAAGTTAGGGATAAGATAGGTCCCCTTAAAAATAACTCTGGGCATCTTACTGACAAGGAGAATGATATGTGCTCTATTTTTAATAATTATTTTGACATAAAGAACATAAGAATGGAGGAACACTGCAGAAGGCCTACTGGCCCATACAAGGCAGGTCCTTATCAAAACCACCACTACCTAAGAATTTACTCCCGTACTCACGACACTAATCAAACCCAGCCCCTCCCCCTCCCACTCATATATTTGTCCAATCTCTTTTTAAAGTCACCCAAGGTCCTAGCCTCTATCACCCTACTCGGAAGATTGTTCCACGCATCTACAACTCTGTTCGAAAACCAGTACTTGCCTATGTCCTTTCTAAATCTAAATTTATCCAATTTAAATCCGAGAGGTAATCTGTACTTAGTTCAGAGGTGATCTGTACTTAGCTCAGTGAGGACGTTGTCTAGGGTTCTCTGTGGACTGAATCACTTTTGCTCTGTGAAGTGAACCAAGATGCCGTCCATTGAGCAACTTTACCAGCAGCTTAAGGAGGAATTGAGGGTAGCGAAGCTTGAGATACGGCGATTGACGGAGGAAAACAAGAGGGTTCGTAGTAGTCCTCCTGTTGAGTCCTCAGGTCAAGAAAGGAACTTGGGCAGTGGCCGGACTTCATGGAACGAAGTTGAAGATCAAGAAAACGAATGGAGAGGTAGAAACGATGAAGAAGAAAGAGACTGCTGTGGAAACTGTTGTGGAAACATCGAACACCTTCTCCGTGCTACCCGAGGTAAAACAAGGAAGGTAAAAACATTGTTATTGGGGATAGCCAGGTTAGGTATATGGATAGGGCATTCTGCTTGAAGGATAGGAGTAGGAGACAGAGGGTTTGCTTTCCTGGGGCTGGGATGGAGGATATTGTTAGCCGGCTTGACAACATCTTGAACGGTAATGGGATCAATCCTATTATCTGCCTCAGTGCTGGAGGCACCTTTCTCCTTTGTATTGGACTGATGAAGCCACTGTGTGGCGAAACGTTTCCTCAATAAAGATACCCAAGTGTTGCATATGTGTCTAATTTATAATTCCCTTGCTCTTTTCTCGAATGTTATTTGTGATACGGCATTCTAAATGCGAGGCAGACCACTCAGTTCCCCAAACAAAAGATATTCGAAGGCGTGATGTCACTAAGACAACCTAATCCAAGTAGTACGTTATTTTTCACGTGCGTTAAGGCGTTGATTTGTGATCTCTGTTCAAGCGCTTCACATTATGTATTGGTTACCTAAGGTATGCTTGAATTAGTGCAACCTAAGTTTCCGAAGAATAAATGTCAATACCATGGCTGGAACTAACTATTGTTTACGTATAGTTACCCATTAACACTGTAACGGGACTGGAAAGATACACAATTTGCAGAGGGACTGATGAATGATACACTTGTGCAACACTTTGGTATCTTCACCGTCCAATACAGAGGAAGAGGAGTTTGAGGTAATCAGTCCCTCTGCCTGGAGATGTGTTCAGTCCCTCAGCCTGGAGATGTGTTCAGTCCCTCAGCCTGGAGATGTGTTCAGTCTCTCAACCTGGAGATGTGTTCAGTCCCTCAGCCTGGAGATGTGTTCAGTCCCTCAGCCTGGAGATGTGTTCAGTCTCTCAGCCTGGAGATGTGTTCAGTCCCTCAGCCTGGAGATGTGTTCAGTCCCTCAGCCTGGAGATGTGTTCAGTCCCTCAGCCTGGAGATGTGTTCAGTCCCTCAGCCTGGAGATGTGTTCAGTCCCTCAGCCTGGAGATGTGTTCAGTCCCTCAGCCTGGAGATGTGTTCAGTCCCTCAGCCTGGAGATGTGTTCAGTCCCTCAGCCTGGAGATGTGTTCAGTCCCTCAGCCTGGAGATGTGTTCAGTCCCTCAGCCTGGAGATGTGTTCAGTCTCTCAACCTGGAGATGTGTTCAGTCCCTCAGCCTGGAGATGTGTTCAGTCCCTCAGCCTGGAGATGTGTTCAGTCCCTCAGCCTGGAGATGTGTTCAGTCCCTCAGCCTGGAGATGTGTTCAGTCCCTCAGCCTTGATAACTGTACAGCATGTGCGCGGACAAGGGACATATATAGTGGCAGTCTTCAAGAAGGAACTGGATAGATAACTAGCGCAATCCAACGTGCGAACCACAGCCTGACTAGCCGGGCTGTGGTTAGTATGTTGGATTGTGTGCGGCCGGCAGTAACAGCTTGGTTGAACAGGCAATGGACCGGACTAAGGGGGTGTTGACCCCGGAACACCCTCCAGGTAGGTAGACCACACTACAGAATGAACATGTATTATCTGGATAATAGACAAAGATTACATAATTAGTTTATACTATATGAAATATAGATATTAGCATTTATATTTTATTTGAAGTAGTAAATTCGTGTGGGTTATTTGATACAAGGAGTGCGGAGGGTTTGATCCTCTTGACTGTTGAGTGCAAGACACACTACTCTAGTAGTAAAGCTACTCGTGAAATGTAAGTGGGAGGTGTAGTTTGTAGCATCCACCATTCATATCTTTGCTGTCTACCCTCTTCTTCTCTGAACACACTTTCCCTGCACCTAGAGCAACTTATCACTTATCCTCCCTCCAAACTCCCACCACCTGCAGACCTGAGTGTCCTTGTGACCTCTACGCAGCAAATTTCCTGTACCGTGTTGCTTACACCTACTGTGTGTGTAGGGGTGGATGTGAAGAAAGGCTTGTTAAAGTGTACACACAAATAACATTTCTCATAATAGTGTGAAAACCATTGAGAAATTTAAAAGGTTTAATACAAAGGAAACGAGCAGCAAAAATATACTAAAATGTACAGATAGGCTAAGTGGAAGAAACTACTTTAAAGACTAATTGTTTTTCAGAAAACAAATACAGTATATATATATATATATATATATATATATATATATATATATATATATATATATATATATATATATATATATATATATATATATATATATATATATGTATGTATATATATATATATATATATATATATATATCTCAGTAACACATCTGTTTTAATTTTGGAAGTCTCGACTTGCAATATACTGTATCACATACAAGGGTATAAACTATTCCACTCCAAGAGAAATAGTGAGTGAGCGATGTGGCGATATGTCAGGGAAATCAAACTGCTACATTAAAAAACTGATGTAAATGCTGAATTGGTTATAATTTACTTGTAAGGAAGATGGAAAAAATTCTTCTGACAAGTGTAAGTTATATGATGACCCGCTCAGTGAAGCTTTAGGATTAGACGACGTTTCAGTCCAGCTTGGTCCATTATCACGAAGAGTCGTCTAGTTTCAGCTGTAATTTGTGGGTTGTGAAGACAACGAGTGTTTGAGATAGTGATGTATTGGATATCCGCATCCGCGGAACATCCTTACAATTTCTTACATCAGCATCCGTAAAGTAAGTAAGACATCCTCATACACATCCGCATCCGCTGATATCTAAATTTTCACATCCGATACATATCTAGTTTGAGAAAGTGCGTGAGCCTAGTAATATTGATGATGACATCACATAAGTCTCAACAGTATTCGTATGCATTTTTGTTAGGTGGACGTGTTTAGTATTTGTGTGTGACACGAAACCACCTGGGGAGAAGTAATGCAGGAGTGTGCGTGCCTTGTAAGCCTGTCATTCCAGGAAAAAAAATCCAGGTCCGGTGTGATTGTTCAAAACAGATGATCGTATTTGACGAGTTGCTTTTTTTTTTGCAGCCACATGTGTTCTCAGGGTGTCCTTGAATGTGACATTATGCAGGAAACTTCTAAAAAAAAAACCCCATGTATTGATAGATATATAAATGCGACTTTTGGTATTCATTTTTTTATTTTCATGGAAACTAAATAACCTGAACTGTCAACAATAACTGTTCTGGTCACCGCATTTCTGTTCTGTTGTGTAGGCTTGTACGAATGTTTTGTCCTTACACTCACAAATTGAAGATGAAACTAGATTTTCTCGACCTTTAACTAGTCAAGGACAGATTGAAACGTAGTCTAGTTTTGTGAATTAGTTGTGACTTTTCATAGTTTTGATGGTTGAACGGTAAGGAAAAGGAGGGGATGGGGGAGGGTTGCTTCGTTAGCGCGCATGTAGTGTGAATATATACTTAAGGTTATATCTATAATCTTAATTTTTAAAGGGATGGATGGATAAGCCAGCGGAAGGCCTCGGTCAGATGGTGGGTCATAATCTGATCAAGACCCGCATCAGGAAACACTTGTCCTGTTTACTGACTAATCTTACCTAACCTAGTGTGATCAGTTTTATTATATAAAACACTTAAGACCTTTAGGTGCCAGGGCTGTGCACATCTTCCTTCAGTACCTAGTGTGCTTTTTTGGTGATTGTTTAGTGGAGTGCAAGGTGTGCTGGTGATTGTGCAGTGAAGTCTTATCTAGAGGTTGTTCTGGGGGATCAACGCCCCCGCGACCCGGTCCTCGACCAAACCTCCCGGTGGATCAGGGCCTGATCAACCAGGCTATTACTGCTGGCTAGACACAGTCCAACTCATGAAGCACAGCCCGGCTGATTGGGCATTAACTTTAGGTATCTGTCCAGTTCCCTCTTGAAGACAGTCAGGGGTCTGTTAGTAATGTCCCTTATGTATTATGAGAAGCTGTTGAACAGTCTTGGGCCCCGGACACTTATTGTTTTCTCATAGTGTACTCGTGACACTCCTGTTTTTCATTGAGGGTATGTTGCACCGTCTACTTAATCTTTTGCTTTCGTAGGTAGTGATTTCTGTATGCAGATTTGGGACTAATTCCTCTAGGATTTTCCAAGTGTAGAATATGATGTATCTCGCCTGCATTTCAGGTAGTACAAGTCAAGGGACTTGGAACATTCTCAGCACTTTAGGTGCTTTACCGAACTAATACGTGCAGTGAAGGCTCTCTACATTCTCTAGATATGCAACTTCACCTTCCTTGAATGGGGCTATTAGTGTACAGCAGTATTCCAGCCTAGAGAGAACAAGTGACTTAGAGGATCATCATTGGCATGGGATCCCTTGTTTTGAAAGTTCTCATTATCTATCGTATCATTTTCCATGTGAAAATTAGACACATGTGCGACATCTGGGTATCTTTATTGTAGACGTTTCGCCATCCAGTGGCTTTATCAATACAAATTCTAGGACATAACTTGGAGACAGTAGAACTATATACAAAAGATGAGGTAATCAGTCCCTCGGCCTTGTATTGTATACCATTCATGAACAACATTTTCCATGTGATAGTGACACTTGTGATCCTTGAAGGTGATTGTGTAGTGGGGTGTAGATAATTTTGTAGTGGTGTGCTGGTGATTGTGTCGTGGTAAGGTGATATTGGCCGTGATGGTGGTCACTAGCAAGCCTGGCTACTACCCATCTGGTGGGTTCGTGTCTTGCTCTGGGGCATCTGAGAAGAGTAGAGAAGGCGACCTTGTCCCAAGCGTCACCCAGCTATCTATCTGTTGTGCCCTTGAGCTACTGGGACTTCCTTGTATCACTGCCATCCAAGGCACGGATCTCAGGGATTGAGTGCCAGGGTAGGGTAGCCTCTGCTTTAGGACTTTATTTTATATTTAGCAGGCTCTGTACACTTGAATTTGAACCAGTATCCAGTTCCTGCCTTAATTGTAATAGGATTTTACCTTTCATCATTCTTTTACATAGTATGAATGAGACCTGGCTAGCATCATGTCTAATTTTACTGTAAATTTATCACGATAACGGTAGATTTGTATTGCCAGTAAACAATTATGATGATAGCTAAAAGGGATCCAGGGAAACCGGTTAGTCGAGGCGGAAAGTAAATCGCCTGCATTCTAGAAAGTGTGGTTATTGCTTTTCATGTGATCATTTGAATTGTAATGTCCACATTGTTTAGGAAAGACGGCTATTCAGTGAATGATGGTAAATGTTTTATGGGGGAGGGACACACTGCCTTAGCGTGAAACAGCCGACGTGGTAGAAGAGGAGGCTGAAAAGTGATGAAAGTGAATTATTAATACGAGTGTTTCATGAAAAGCACTGAATATCCAAACTTTTCTAATGTTTCTATGTAAATTATACAACACAGTCATGTAACCCTCTTCTGTGTGATAGCTACGTTGTGGGTATAATAGCTAGGTCAGGAACAGAGCGTTTTGTTCACAATCGAAAAGACCTGGATTCAGTCTCCAGTCTAGGCAAGACTTTTTTGAGCACATCTCCTTACACCTACTGCTCCTATTTATCAAGCAGTAAACAGGTACCTAAGAGAGAATGGGAATGACCCAGACGAAAATAAATCCCACTGCTTGGCTATCTTGGGTTAATGCGAGAAAGTCTTCATATTCCATCACAAGATAAGTTGCCTCTGTTCAATTGGTGGACAGAGTAAATCTAATTATTAATAGGGGTGTCCACGATATTTGTAAACATTAAGGGGCACGTCAGTCCCCCTGTCTTCTAATATGTTATTTTTCCCCTTGTCCATAATTACTATCGCATTTGCTTTGTCTGCTTTCGTAAGGTGAAGTCCAGGATCTTTCCTTAATTCATGGTATAACTCAATTGTGTTGCAGAGGTCTGAGCTCAACAACACAATTGTCGTCAAAGATTTGTAAAGTTATGCCATGAATTAAGGAGAGATCCTGGACTTCACCTTACGAAAGCAGACAAAGCAAATGCAATAGTAATTAGAAGACAGGTAAACTGACGTGCCCCTTAACATATATTAAAGCCTATTACATATATCAAAAATATATTTTTCTAAGAGGTATTTTAAACGGCAAAATTAATACGGTATTCACGAGCCGTGGGTGTGGCTGTGTGGGGGTGTGGGGATGAGTCAGGCTTAGCCAGGCAAGTGTTGACATAGTTGGAACAGGATAAGAGCAAGGTGTGCAGGAAGTGCTGTCATTTCTCTTGAACTTGTTAAATATTATGCAGCTTTGAGTTACCTCTTGTTGAGGTCTTCCATATTTGTAGACCTTTTATTTCTGTACTTTATACATGGGGGGGGGGGAGGTAAGTGACGCAATTCTTATCATATGATGACCCGCTTATAACGACTGCTTAAAACTATTGTAAAAGCTGTGGCCATGCTTAAGAACATAAGGAGCACTACAGCAGGCCTATTGGCCCATGTTAGGCAAGTCCAACTCTCACCCACCTACACCTACTCATATATTTGTCCAATTTGTTTTTAAAGCAATCCAAAGTTCTCGTTTCAGTGACGCTAGAGTTTGTTCCACTCGTCCATAACTTGCCAAACCAGTTCTTTCTTGCACCCTGTCCTTGAAAACAGTCACTTAAGACAGATTTAGTGGTAAAGCACTTGGGGCCTTTCATTACAGACGTGAGGTTACTGAATGTAGATGTGCATCTCGACGCAATAAATATACATCACCTCCTCTCATGACTAAGAACAGCTTCAGGAAACACTTGTCCTTCATGACGAATCTTTTTTTAACCTAACCCTCTCCCCCTATTTTTGCATGGGGCTGAATATTTCGTTAATATGAGCATCGTTGTCCCTAGGTCATTTTATTCGTATGATGGATGCTGTGATTATGTAGATAAATGGTTCAGAGAACCGACAAGTTGGTAAATTAGACACGTGTGCAACACTTGGGTATCTTCATTGATTAAACGTTTCGCCACACAGTGACTTCATGAGTCCTATACAAAGAAGAATGGTGAAGATTATTATTGTATAGAGCGCCAAATGACCATTCGGTCCGGCCAAATGACCATTCGGTCCGGCCAAATGACCTTTCGGTCCGGCTTTCTTTAATTAAATTCCCTCACTTCATTCTTGCCCCCTCCCTCTCACTCATTTCCAACTATAATTTTTATTAAAAATTGAGTGATTTCTACATTGTAGGCTGCAAAAAATTGTCATTACCTAATTTTTCTTGGCTCTATTAATTTACATTATACGTTTGGTATACAGTAATTACACCAATCATTTGTGTATGCTAATCCCGTCATATTAGAAAGTTTGTCAGTTGAGAATATAATGCATTTCCTTTTATCTAAAAGGGATTAATTTAGCCTAGCCCGAGAAAACCAAGCAATGTGGCCTGACCCTCGACCGGGCTTCGAGAGTAGGAAAACTCTCGAGACCCATCAACGGTAAAGTATCAGAGGACCCTATGGTCCTCTTTCCTGGGATGCGACCAAAAACAGATGACTAACATTTAAGTGCCTATTTACTGCTAAGAAAACAGGAGCAGCATCAGGTAGATGCACGGAGACTGGTTCCCCTCAAGGGAGGTTCCTCGACGCTGGTGAGGGGTTCTTGATCTAGGGAATTGGATCTGTGCTCCAGTTCCCTGAATACCTTCCATCCCCCCCCCCCTACAGGCGCTGTATGATCTCTACGGGTTTGGCGCTCCCACACGATAATAATAACGGAAACTGGTTTGTACGTCTCACCTCGCCTGAGGATTGAACCCGGCCTCTTTCGATTGTGAGCCAAACTTCAAATGTGGCCAGTAAAGAGCAGAAAGGCACAATATCGTGAGTGGAACAATACACACATTACCCGCACATAGAAGCTTACAATGACGTTTCTGTCCGAGTTGGACCATTTACAAGTCACACTAACACAAGAGATTGAGGGAGCCAATGTATATGTAGGCGAGGGGGACGGACGGGAGGAAGAAAGTAGTAGTAGTGGTGCTGGTAGTGGTACTACTACTACTACCTTCACTACCAGCATTACCACTATTACTTTATTCTTCCTCTTTCTCCTGTCCCTCTCGCCTATGTATACTGGCTCCCCCTCACTCAGTTATTATGAAATGGTTTTAATTAAGACCAAAATTTTTAAAGGGGGGGGGACCGGTAAGCCAGCGGGAAGCCTCGGTCAGATGACCACAAGCTCCAGCTGCGGGTCATCATATGACTAAGACCCGCATCAGGAGACACTTGTCCTATTTCTTGACAAATCTTACCTAACCAAACTATTGTGTCTTTTGAATGACCCAAGTCGGGCCGAAATGTCGTAACCTTCTCTCTCCGATGTGTGGGTTATTTGTGTATCTGTTCAGTAGATATGATTTCTGGCAAATCAAATCACCGAACTGGTGCTTGCAATCATGTTATAGGATTTTGTGAGTCAAGATTTGTGGCACCTGGGGGATTTCTTAAAATTATTTTTTTTCTACAACTAACCCACAAACATTATTTGACCATGAAGTAAAAATTGCGTTTCAGCCCGTGTCGGATTATTATACAGTAGTTTCTAATTTGTGGATTGTAAAATGGAATAGCAACCATAATGCCACTTCTATTAGTGTTTTTAACCTGTCTGACTTCTTAAAAACAACGTTTGCAGCCAAAATAAAATATGAGAAATATTGGAAAGGAATCATACCTACTTAACAGGTTCCTTGGCGAATGTTCCTCTTCTGCGACAATATTGTAAAACTCTTCGTTTTGTCTTTGTGTAAGAAGAGGGGATACAGCTCTCTAGTTGTGTGGGAGGAGGGTGACAACTCTCAAGGCCCACCTGTTGTTTGGGAGTAGGGGAATAGCTCTCAAGGTCCACCTGTTGTTTGGGAGTAGGGAACAGCTCTCAAGGTCCACCTATTGGATGGGAGTAGGGAACAGCTTTCAAGGTTGACCTGTTGGGAGGGAGAAGGGGAGCAGCGCTCAAGGCCCATCTGTTGGGTGGGATTAGGATAATAGCTCTTAAGGCCCACTTGTCGTATGGGAGTAGGGGAACAGCTCTCAAGGTCCACCTGTCGTGTGGGAGTAGGGGAACAGCTCTCAAGGTCCACCTGTCGTGTGGGAGTAGGGGAACAGCTCTCAAGGTCCACCTGTCGTGTGGGAGTAGGGGAACAGCTCTCAAGGCCCACCTGTCGTGTGGGAGTAGGGGAACAGCTCTCAAGGCCCACCTGTTGTGTGGGAGGAGGGGAGGACAACTCTCAAGGTTGTGTACGTGGGGGACAGCCTTCAGGGCCCACCTGTTCTTTTTCTCAACTCAAACTTGTCTGTGGGGGTTAAAAAGCCAAGGTATTAATGTATATTATCCTCCAATCTCACCCTCCCCCATCTCACTGTTGGTGGATGGTTAAAACGTAGTGAGGTGGATGGTGGTGGTGGTAAGAGTATGTCGTGGCTAACTTGGGGAGTTGGATGATGGTTGGCGGAGGGAAGTGAAAGACAGTTGGCTGGGGGATTAATTAGGACCAGATGTTCGGGGTGAGTGCTGTCAGTGGGCAGTCTAGGATCAAGACTAGTAGTAGTCAGCTGTGAGAGAGACTGTACTCTCCTAAATGTGGTTGCAGGGGTCCAGTCTCGGCTTCTGTAGTGGGCTAATCATGGCGTTGAATTTACAGGCTAAGCACATTTCAAAGCACAACCTTATTGAAAGTATACTACCACCCCCCAGGATGCCTCCCACCAACACATAGCAAGTAAAAGGTATACACACAGTATGGAAACTTTAAAATTTTATGCTGCTTGTGTGTGTGGTACTTACCCCCAGCAACCTGTTTACTACTAGATTCTGAAGGCAAAAGTGGTAAAGGAAATACTGGCAAGCTACTGCTGCAGCAGCAGTAGGATGTACAGGTAGAGTCCAGGATGTGGTATTGAGCATGCAACACCTAAGGCATAGTTAAGTCGGCATGGGAGTAGTAGTTAAGTCATGTCACCAGGGCTGTGGCATCCTCTTGACCTGATCTTACATGGTGTTTATAGACAAGCGACCACATGTCATGCTTGACCTTGTGTTCAGTGTCTGGTTTTGTTCAGTCATAACTTGTCAAGGAGGACATAGCATCAAACAATCATCCATTTTGTCTCAAGCAAATTATCCCACATGAACCCCTGTACGAAGATGCCTTGATGTCAGTGAAGGACTCTTTATCTAAAGAATTGAGCCTGTTTTCTTTTATCCTTGGACCAAACCTAATTGCCTCCCAGTCCCTACAGCGTTGTTGGATCCTTAAGGGTTTGGTGTTCTCTCATGAATGTAATAATATGATGCATACGTACTTTATAGTAGGAAAACTGAAGTATCGTAGATAAAATATCAGATACTTTATCTATGATACTTCAGTTTTCCTACTTAGTTTTACAGTAATTCTACTTGGCTAACACAAAAGGTTCACCTCTTGCAGACCTTGATATAACAACCTTGGGGTAATATATTAAAGAAGCAAAAGTTACTCTTGCAAATTACATTTCATAAAGGAGGGGAGTATTGAAAGATAAGTTATTATTTAAATCTTTTCTTTAATTAACAATACGCATTCCACTCATCATTTTGGTTCCATTCCAGTTTGTGTCCATACGAGCTCATGTGTGTAACTTGTGCGTTGGTTGTATTTTGTCTGCTACTTATATATTTCTGTTCACTGACTCTAGTGTTCAAATATCAAGAAGCTCCCCACTGTAACTCTGTCACAGCCTCTATGTAGGATCAAGTAAATTCCAGCAAATACAAGTATCTTCATAAGACATGTGTTCAAGGTCCTATGACAGATCCTATACAGTACAGTACGTATATATATAGTATACTGTATATGGTTAGTAAGGTCTTGTGTAGACTACATTGCAATTTGGGTATCCATTTCCCAGAATGGATATAAATGTGCTACATAACAAAAGGATGGCAGTAAATCACTTGTATTAGGAATACTTCCTACTTTGGTAAGTTGATAACTTTGAAAGGCAAAGAATGAATGCGGGGGATAAGATGGAAGTGCGTAAGTGCCGTGTATAATATACAACCGTCCCTAGAGAGGCATAGGCTCAGTGAAATTAGAAACATGCAATTTGACTTTAACAATTATTGCAAAGTGACAGTGGTCCAAGGTGAACCAAGATTTGTAGTTTCAATTTCCAAGTTAGGAGTTAGATTTGAATTGTAATAACCACTGTATTTTGATTATTATCCTCCATTTTTAATAACTATTCCTTTGTGTGTGTATAGGTTGTGGGTGAGGAGGCAGGTGGTAGGTGCGTGTGGTATGGACAGTGTGGCATTAACCCAGAGTCATTCACTCATGGAAAAGCCAACTGTCCCTACAGTGGTCCTCCCAAGCCTTTGGATCCTGCATCCAAGACCGTCCTGACCAGTGTGTGTCCAGAGCTGGTTGCCGATATATGTGAGTTAAACAATTCATCAACCTGTCAGTTTTGTTATACTCTATATCCATGTTAGTATCTCAGTAAGACACTTTTGCAACACTTATAGTATTTAAGTAGGAAATATTTTGCTGTTGGGAGCTTTATCAATTCAGTGTTGCATTTTGTTGGTTTACATATACAGTGGACCCTCGGTTTTCGTTCACCTCCAAACTCAAACAATTATGTAAGTGTATTTTCGTAAGTGCTTTTTAAAGTGTATTTTTGGGGGTCTGAAATGACTAATCTAATTTACATTTGTCCTTATGGGAACAAATTCGTTCAGTAACAGCACTCAAACAGCATTCTGGAAAGAATTTTCAACGAAAACAGAAGGTCCACTGTACAGTGGACCCTCGGTTTTCGTGATTAATCCGTTCCAGAGAGTCTGCCGAAAACCAAAATTCACGAAAACTGAAACCATTTCCCCCATAAGAAATAATGTAAATCGAATTAATCCGTTCCAGACACCCAAAAGTATCAACAAAAAATAATTTTTTTTAGAGATTAAATATAGATTTACATACATATGATTTCTTTGTTTAATTCTATCGTGTTTCTCACCTTCTTTACCAAAGGGCTGGCACTAGGAGCTTTCTTTGGGCCCATGGTGGGATATTTAGCAGTTGCAAGCACAAAAAACAACGGATTATTACGAAATTTTTCATATGAACGCCGGGGGTGATGCTCACTCACTGAGAAACAATGTCAGACTGACTCTGAATGCGTCTGTGGGAGGCTTTGTCATGTTCCGTACGACCGCCGAAATCCAAGGGAAATCACGAAAACCAAGGCAATATTTTGACGAAAAAAGTTGCCGATAACCAAAATTCACGAAAACTGACTCATGAAAACCTAGGGTCCATTGTACCAGAATCCTCTTTACTGTATATTCAGGTTTCTTTCTTAGATTTGTATATGGTATCAACTAAAAATATGTATAGGTGTATTGTTACAAATGTAAATTATTGAGAAAGAAAACACCTTTGAAAATATAGTGGATCCCCGGTTAACGGCCATTAATTCGTTCCAGAATGCTGTTCAAGTGGCGTTACTGAATGAATTTATTAACATAAGGAATAATGTAAATTAGATTAGTTTACAGAAGCACTTACAAAAATACACTTACATAATTGTTAGTGTTTGGAGCAGGCCGTTAACCGGGGGTCCACTGTATATGGAAAATAGGAATGAAACTTTGTATCATTTTTGGTCACTTTTCAAGGCAAGGGTTTTCTGAGAAATACGTGAACTATACATATCTGTTTATTAATTGTTCATGGGATCATTGACCAGTCTCTTGTTCATCTACTGAGAAATGCTTCATACCTGTTACAGTAACTTCAGGAGACCCAACTTCCAACATCAGCACTTGCTGTGACCCTATGCAATTGACTGCGATGGTTGGACAGATGAATATAGGTTTGGGCCTGCTGCAGCGCTGTCCTACTTGCGTGAGAAACTTTCGTCAGATGTACTGCTATATGACCTGTAGTCCTCACCAGAGCAACTTCATGTTCCCCAAGGAAATCAAGAATGCCACAGACACTCGTAAGTGAAGCTGATACTCCATGAAGATTTTTTAAAAGATAAATAATAGGATTCCATTATATAACTGCTTTGCAATACTGTATTATTATTATTATTATTATTATTATTATTATTATTAACACATTGGTTGTTTCCCACTAAGGCAGGATGGCCCGAAAAAGAAAAACTTTCATCATCATTCACTCATTCCACTGTCTTGACAGAAGCGTGCTTATATACTAGTTATAAAACTGCAACATTAACACCCCTCCTTCAGAGTACAGACACTGTACTTCCCATCTCCAGAACTCAAGTCTGGCCTGCCGGTTTCCCTGAATCCTTTCATAAATATTACCTTGTTCACACTCCAACAGCACATCGTCCTAAAAACCATTTGTCTCCATTCACTTCTATCAAATATGCTTACGCATACTGCTGGAAGTCCAAGCTCCTCTCACACAAAACCTCTTTTACCCCCTCCCTCCAACTTTTTCTAGGCCGACCCCTACCCCCACCTTCCCTCCACTACAGATTTATACACTCGGTCATTCTATTTTGTTCCATCCTCTCTACATGTCTGAACCACATCAACAACCCCTCCTCAGCCCTCTGGATAATAGTTTTGGTAATCCTGCACCTCCTAATTTCCAAACTACGAATTCTCTGCATTATATTCACACCACACATTGCCCTCAGACATGACATCTCCACTGCCTCCAGCCTTCTCCTTGTTGCAACATTCACCATTAATGCTTCACACCCATATAAGAGTGTTGGAATAACTATACTCTCATACATTCCCCTCTTTGCTTCCACAGACAAAGTTCTTTGTCTCCACAGACCCTCACTACTCACCCTTTTTTCCTCGTCAGTTCTATGATTCACCTCATCCTTCATAGACCCATCTGCTGACATGTCCACTCCTAAATATCTGAATACATTCACCTCCTCCATACTCTCTCTCCAATCTGATATCCAATCTTTCGTCACTTAATTTTTTGTTATCCTCATCACCTTACTCTTTCCTATAGTATTCACTTTTAATTTTCTTCTTTTACATACCCTACCAAACTCATCCACCAACCTCTGGAACTTCTTTTCAGAATCTCCCAAAAGCACAGTGTCATCAGCAAAGAGCAACTGTGACAACTCCCACTTTGTTAGATTCTTTATCTTTTAACCCCACACCTCTTGCCAACACCCGTGCATTCACTTTCTTTTACACTCCATCTATAAATATATTGAACAACCACGGTAACATCACACATCCTTGTCTAAGGCCTACTTTTACTGGGAAATAATCTCCCTCTCTCCTACATACTCTAACCTGAGCCTCACTATCCTCATAAAAACTCTTCACTGCTTTCAGTAACCTACCTCCTATTCCATACACCTGCAACACCTGCCACATTGCCCCCCTATCCACCCTGTCATACGCCTTTTCCAAATCCATAAATGCCACGAAAACCTCTTTACCCTTATCTAAATACTCTTCACCTATATATTTCACTGTAAACACTTGGTCTACACACCCCCTACCTTTCCTAAAGCCTCCTTACACACCCCCTACCTTTCCTAAAGCCTCCTTACACACCCCCTACCTTTCCTAAAGCCTCCTTTTTCATCTGCTATCCTACTCTCCGTCTTACTCTTAATTCTTTCCATAATAACTCATACCATACACTTTACCAGGTATACTCAACAGACTTCTTCTTTCTTCTTTCAACATGTCGGCTGTTTCCCACCAAAGCGGGGTGGCCCAAAAGGAAAAACGAAAGTTTCTCCTTTTATATTTAGTAATATATACAGGAGAAGGGGTTACTAGCCCCTTGCTCCCGGCATTTTAGTCGCCTCTTACGACACGCATGGCTTACGGAGGAAGAATTCTGTTCCACTTCCCCTATAATTTTTGCACTCTCTTTTGTCCCTTTTGCCTTTATACAAAGGAACTGGCATGTTTTCTGCTAATCCCTAGGTACCTTACCCTCTTCCATACATTTATTAAATAATAGCACAAACCACTCCAAAACTATATCCCCTCCTGCTTTTAACATTTCTATCTTTATCCCATCAATCCCAGCTGCCTTACCCCCTTTCATTCTACCCACTGCCTCATGAACTTCCCCCACACTCGCAATTGGCTCTTCCTCACTCCTACAAGATGTTATTCCTCCTTGCCCTATACACTAAATCACAGCTTCCCTATCTTCATCAACATTTAACAATTCCTCAAAATATTCCCTCCATCTTCCCGATACCTCTAACTCTCCATTTAATAACTCTCCTCTCCTATTTTTAACTGTCAAATCCATTCGTTCACCTAGGCTACGTCAACTTATTAATCTCACTCCAAAATTTTTTCTTATTTTATTTGCAATATTAATCATAAAATTATTATTGTTAGTGACATGCTTTACAGCTGGAGCTCAATAACCATAAACACAGTTATATGTAAATACTGTACATACATATTGTATATACAGTGGACCCTCGGTTAACGAATACCCCGGAAATCGTGCAATTATGTAAGTATAATTTTGTAAGTTCTTGTGGAAGTGTATTTTTGGGGGTCTGAAATAGACTAACCTACGTGAAATTTTTCCTTAAGGGAGTAAATTCGTTCGGTAATGGCACTTGAGCAGACTTCAGGAGTGAAGTTTTTACGAAACTCGGGGGTCCACTGTATTCAGTATGTACATAATTTAATATATAACTTGGGATGTATGGAGTAAGAAGCTTAACATTTCTATGTACATATTTTGCTTTCTTTGAGTAGACTATCATATTCTGGAAAACTCTCTCTGCTTAGTTTCTACATTGATTAAAATGTGCATATGGAATATCAGTGAAATGCACACATGGAATATCAGAGCCATGGGATGGAAGGAAGGGTAGGGGGTTGTCCTATGAAGGGTTGGAGGGAGGGTATAAAGGAGATGGTAAGTGGTAGGGGCTTGAGCATCCAGCAGGTGTTAAATGTGAGCGAATGAAGGCATGCTTTTAAGGATTGATGTCCTGTTGGAGTGTGAGCAAGATAACATTGTGAAGGGATTTAGGGAAACCAGTTAGACTGTCTCTTAAGCCCTGGATGTGGGAAGTACAGTGCCTGCACTCTGAAAGATGGGTGGGGATGTTTTAGTTCAAAGGGTTATTTAAGTTGTGATGTCAGCACTCTTCTGGGAAAACAGATATTGAATGAATAATGGTGAATGTTTCGCTTTTAGAGTTGTCCAACCATGTTGAGAGACAGCCGAAAGGTTAAAATTTTCATTTATGTTAATGACTGGTAATGGTTAATTATTGGTATGCAATAATTTTTCAATTTTAATTACCCCCTAATTTTTATGTAACGTAGCACTGATAAATTAAAAAAAATAGCTGGCTATTACTGTCTGGGGGAATGCCCATAAAATTGATTAATTTTTGGTCTTGAATTAGGGCTCTTGCAGCTGCCATTATTTTATTTAAATGTAATGTGGGGATTTCTTATAGGTAGTAGGTTGGTAGACAGCAACCACCCAGGGAGGTACTACCGTCCTGCCAAGCGAGTGTAAAATGAAAGCCTGTAATTGTTTTACATGATGGTAGGATTGCTGGTGTCTTTCTCCTGTCTCATAAACATGCAAGATTTCAAGTACATTTTGCTACTTCTACTTATACTTAGATCACACTACACATTCATGTACAAGCATATATATACACACCCCTCTGGGTTTTCTTCTAATTTCTTACGAGTTCTTGTTCTTATTTCCTCTTATCTCCATGGGGAAGTGGAATAGAATTCTTCCTCCGTAAGCCATGCGTGTCGTAAGAGGCGACTAAAATGCTGGGAGCAAGGGGCTAGTAACCCCTTCTCCTGTATATACAGTGGTACCCCGACTTACGATATTTTTTCATTCCAGAATGCTGTTCAAGTGCCATTACCAAACGAATTTATCTCCATAAGAAATTATGTAAAATAGAGTAGTCCTTTTAGACCCCCAAAATTACACTTACAAAAGCATTTAAAAAAATAAACTTACATAAAAGGGTGTGTTTGGGGACCATCGTAAGTCGGGGTACCACTGTATTACTAAATGTAAAAGGAGAAACTTTCGTTTTTGCTTTTGGGCCACCCTGCCTCAATGGGAAACGGCCGACGTGTTGAAAGAAAGAAGAAAGATTTCACTCTGCTTTCACTTTTGTTGTTGCTGTAAAATATTTCTATTGAACATATATTTCCCTGCATTAGTAGGTAAAAATGTCAGTTTGTGCTGATTTTTTTTACTTGCAGAGAAGCCAGTCATCACTGACCTTGAAGTGCATGTCACCAAAAAATTTGTAGATGGTGTGTTCTCCTCGTGCAAAGATGTCGCCATGCCATCAACCAATGAAAAAGCAATGTCATTAATGTGTGGACATTGGGGACAATATTATTGCACAGGTCAACGTTGGTTTAAATATATGGGCTCTGTATCCAATGGATATGCACCATTTCAGATTGATTATGTATATCAAGAAAGCTCTAATTCAACATTTAAACCTTTCACCAAGAACATCATTCCCTGCAACTCAGCTGTATCTGTAAGTATCAAGTAACCCAAAAACCATAACATAACTCTCCTTTTGTTATATTGTAGGTTTTTTTTTCACTTGATGCTGTTGGTTGACTACATTACACTAGTGGTAAGTGGTCTTTGGTGTGATACATTATCCATTAGATGATTAGCTCAGTGGAATGCTGATGGTATTTTTAGCAAGATTTTCAAAATCTAAATTAATTATTTATGATTGTTTTATCATTTAAAATCTGAAACTATATACATAATGATGAAGGTTCTCTTATGTTTTGTCTTGTTCTAAAAATAAATCACTGCAATTTAGCCTATAAAATATAAGATGGTTAAATAAATTTTCACTTACAGTAATTATTTACTTCACTTGGATCTTCTGAATCCATGAGTTTATTTCTTGCATGTACTTTTCTTAATGCTTAGACATCATGCAGAGGGAGTACACAATGCAAACTTGTGTGTGATAAGGGAAAGGAGGCTAAGAGTGTGGTACACCAACACAGATGGGTTATCCCACAAGAGTGACGAGCTGTAGGAATGAATAACTGAGGTAAAGCTAGATATCATGGCAGTCGTGTTCTTGCCTGGCAGCTCTGAGTGGGGCCTTCATGAAATTCAACAGTCATTTAGGATGGTTTATACAACATATGTCAGGCCCGACTGAGTACACAACACCGGTATGGAACCCACACCTGAGGAAGCATGCTAAGAAACTGGAGAAAGTGCAGAAGTATGCAGCAAGACTAGGTCCAGAGCTAAGGGGTATGGGTTATAAGGAAAGGCCAAAAGACTCTAATGAACCTGGAGAACAGAAAAACTAGAGGTGAGAAACAGGTACTCATGGGCACAGCAGAAAGCTAGACACAGTCACATCGATGTCAGGAAGTATTTTTTCAGTCTCAGAGTGGTCAGCAGGTTGAATGACCTTGAAGTGGTAAAGGCAGACTCCATCCATAGTTTAAGAAGAGGTACAATAGGGCTCATAATGTTAGGAAAGAGTGAATTTAGCAGGCAGCAAGTGAGAGGCAGGACCAGGAGCTGAGACTCAACCCCTGTAACCACATATAGGTGAGTACACTATAGTTGGGAGCTGGGAAGTACAGTACCTATGCAAGTCAGGTGGGTATGTTAGATTCAATTGGTCATCGAGAAAGATCATGAATGCCTATCTGAAAATAATATAGTTGAGTGGTTACAATAATTATCATTAAAAAAATCAGAAAAAAAAACCCATGATTGTTATTTTTTTTTTTCAACAAGTCGGCCATCTCCCACTGAGGCAGGGTGACCCAAAAAGAAAATACTTTCATCATCATTCAACACTTTCACCTCACTCATACATAATCACTGTCTTTGCAGAGGTGCTCAGATACTACAGTTTAGAATTAGTCCCTCCAAACTGTCACTATCCCAGACCCCTCTTTTAACCCTTTCGGGGTCGGTGCCGTACTAGTACGTTTTACGAGCAGGGGTTGGTGCCGTACTAGTACGCCTAAATTCTAGCGGCCTCAAATTAAGTGGGAAACGGCTGGTAGCCCTACATATGAAAGAATGGGTCTATGTGGTCAGTGTGCGCAGTATAAAAAAATCCTGCACCACACACTGCATAATGAGAGAAAAAAACCTCCGACCGTTTTTTGTTTTGTTTAAAACAGCAACTTTGCAGTCTATTTTCGTATGGTATTTATTGATGTATTCTCGTTTTCTTGGTCTCATTTGATAGAATTAAGATATATTACAGAAATAGAGATGATTTTGATTGGTTTGACAATGACAAGTACCTTGAAATTGAGCTCAAAGTAGCGAAAATGTTTGATTTTTGACGATGTTCAAGAGTAAACAAATCACACCATGCGTCCAATATACATCAACTGGCGAGTCTAATATTCATGCACAAGTGCTCTGATATTATTTATACCATTTATACAATGATTCAGTTGTATACATAACAGTAAATCTTCTATTTTTTGTGTGAATAAAAATTCAAAATGAAAAGCAAAAGTAATGTAAGAGGGGCCTGGAGACATGACTAATGAACAGAGAAAATGTTATTTTAGTGCCAGGAATGTCTGCCTTGTTTATTCTGGACCCTATTTTGAAATTGGCATCGTTTGAAATTTGTGTGAAATTGGCCAAATTGCCATTTTCTGACCACTATTTTGGGTACTTGAAATTGGTAAATAGGCTGCTTCTTGTACTCAATCGATAGAAGAAATGGAGTTCTAGCGAAATAGCTATAATTTTAGTAGACTGAAACATTGGAATTTGCCGAAAATAGGGCTCGAAGTGGGCGAAATCGCCGATGCGTAAATGTCATCAATACCGCTAACTTCGCGAAAGCATAATTCCATTAGTTTTCGATCAAATTTCATAATTTTGGTGTCGTTATGATCGGAAAAAGATTCTCTATCATTCCATAGGAATTTTTTTTTTCCCTAAAAAATTTTTTTTCGACCCCAGGAACAGGTTTCCGAGAAGGCCTGTCAACCCCCAAAGGGTTAGTGCAGGCATTGTACTTCCCATTTTCCAGGACTCAAGTCCAGCTAAATTAATAACCAGTTTCCCTGAATCCCTTCACTAAATATTACCCTGCTCACACTCCAACAGCCTGTCAGGTCCCAAAAACCATTCGTCTTCATTCACTCCTATCTAACACGCTCACACACGTTGGAATTCCAAACCCCTCGCCCACAAAACCGCCTTTACCCCCTCCCTCCAACCTTTTCGAGGATCACCCCTACCCCTCCTTCCTTCCCCTACAGATTTATACGCTCTCCAAGTCATTCTACTTTGATCCATTCTCTCTAAATGACCAAACCACCTCAATTGTGATTATGTATACCATTTGATTTAAATAATAAATGTATCATTTTGTTAACCATTTTCACACAGAATGACTCTCGAGCATGCAGCTGTTTAGATTGTGAGGCGTCGTGTCCTAAACCACCACCTCTCCCTCCACTGCCACAACCATTCACCATATTTGGAGTTGATGGACTGGAGTTGGTCATGGCACTCGTCTTCCTGTTTATTGCATCAGTATTTGCTACAGTTTATGTCTGTCTTTCGTGCCGCTCTCAAAGCATTGATAGTAAGTGGAAAAATGTGGGTACTTGTTTCTGGCATATATTGAATATGTATTTTAGACAAAATTTACAATTTTGGTTTATAAATCATTGCAGATAAGCAGTGTGTAAATTAATTTTTGCCATAAATACAGCCTCTCCTCACTTACCGACGTACAGTCAACCCTCCGTTTTCGTGCATAATCCGTTCCTGAGGGATGCACTAAAACTGAAACACACGAAAACTGAAACCATTTTCCCCATAAGAAATACAGGAAATTCAATTAATCTGTTCCAGAAACCCAGAAGTTTGAAAAAAAAATTTAGGTGGGGGGGCCTTAAAGATAGATTTACATGCACAAATGAATGAACTGAATGTGACCCTTACCTTTATTGAAGACTGATATTGCTGGATGGAAGAGAGGGAGGAGGGGAGAGGGAAGAGAGGCTATTGTTTGGAAGGGAAATCCCCTTCCATAAGGAATTTAGTTACCAAGTCCTTATCCAGGGTCACTTCCCTGCATGCCTGCTACACACCCTCCCTGCCTGCTACACTCCCTGCATACATGCTACACTCCCTGCATACATGCTACACTCCCTGCATACATGCTACACTCCCTGCATACATGCCACACTCCCCGCATACATGCCACACTCCCTGCATACATGCTACACTCCCTGCATGCATGCTACACTCCCTGCATGCATGCTACACTCCCTGCATGCATACTACACTCCCTGCATGCATGCTACACTCCCTGCATACATGCTACACTCCCTGCATGCATGCTACACTCCCTGCATGCATGCTACACTCCCTGCATGATGTTCACTCAAGCATAAACAATGCTACACTGCGTGACAATATGCGTAGGTGGCGGTCTAGCGGGCTTTGTATGTGCGGGGCACTAGTGGACAGGTTCCGTACCAAGCACGAAAACAGAGGTAATACACGAAAACGGAGGTAAAATTTTCCCGAAAAACCTGCACGAAAACTGAAACACACGAAAACAGAGATACACGAAAACGGAGGGTTGACTGTACTCGTTTTCCGACAACTCGGAGTTACGACGGCTCTCCGACGAGTTAAAAAAAAATTGTAGGCTGTAGGAGAACTTGGGTCACGGTAACAGTGTCTGCGTCAAGCATCTCATTCTCCTTCTTACAGCCACTCGGTACACTAGCTTTTAAAGTCTCCAAGACTACATATTTGTAGAAATTTGTACTTGATTGTGTACCCCATAGTACAAGATAGAAGTGCAGCAGCACTTGGAAGAGGAAAACGAAGGTACAAAAGAAGTTCACAGTAAAGGGGTTAGCTGGTGTGCTCGTGTGTGTGTTTATATTCTTGGTGTCTCTCGTGGCAGCTTAATTAAGAAATGATTAAACTCAGTGAACAAGATACATTATGTCGATGGTGATTTAAAGCACTCCAGAGCGATCATTATTATTACAAGAAATAAATCTTTATCTTTATTAATTATTATTATTATTATTATTATTTTTTTTTTTTTTTTATTAACACATCGGCCGATTCCCACCAAGGCAGGGTGGCCCGAAAAAGAAAAACTTTCATCATCATTCACTCCATCACTGTCTTGCCAGAGGGGTGCTTTACACTACAGTTATAAAACTGCAACATTAACACTCCTCCTTCAGAGTGCCGGCACTGTACTTCCCATCTCCAGAACTCAAGTCCGGCCTGCCGGTTTCCCTGAATCCCTTCATAAATGTTACTTTGCTCACACTCCAACAGCACGTCAAGTATTAAAAACCATATGCCTCCATTCACTCCTATCAAATACGCTCACACATGCTTGCTGGAAGTCCAAGCCCCTCGCACACAAAACTTCCTTTACCCCTCCCTCCACCGTTTCCTAGGCCGACCCCTACCCCGCCTTCCCTCCACTACAGATTTATACACTCTCGAAGTCACTCTGTCTCGTTCCATTCTCTACACATGTCCAAACCACCTCAACAACCCCTCCTCAGCTCTCTGGACAATCGTTTTGGTAATCCCGCACCTCCTCCTAATTTCCAAACTCCGAATTCTCTGCATTATATTCACACCACACATTGACCTCAGACATGACATTTCCACTGCCTCCAGCCTTCTCCTCGTTGCAACATTCATCACCCATGCTTCACACCCATATAAGAGCGTTGGTATAACTATACTCTCATACATTCCCCTCTTTACTTCCATGGACAAGGTTCTTTGTCTCCACAGACTCCGAAGTGCTCCACTCACCCTTTTCCCTCATCAATTCTATGATTCACCTCATCCTTCATAGACCCATCCGCCGACATGTCCACTCCCAAATATCTGAATACATTCACCTCCTCCATACTCTCTCCCTCCAATCTGATATCCAATCTTTCGTCACCTATTCTTTTTGTTATCCTCATCACCTTACTCTTTCCTATATTCACTTTCAATTTTCTTCTTTACACACCCTACCAAATTCATCCACCAACCTCTGCAACTTCTCTTCAGAATCTCCCAAAAGCACAGTGTCATCAGCAAAAAGCAACTGTGACAACTCCCACTTTGTATTTGCTTCTTTATCTTTTAGCCCAACACCTCTTGCCAAGACCCTCGCATTCACTTCTCTTACAACCCCATCTATAAATATATTGAACAACCACGGTGACATCACACATCCTTGTCTAAGGCCCACTTTTACTGGGAAATAGTCCCCTTCCCTCCTACACACTCTAACCTGAGCCTCACTATCCTCATAAAAACTCTTTACTGCTTTCAGTAACCTTCCTCCTATTCCATACACCTGCAACATCTGCCACATTGCCCCCCTATCTACCCTATCATATGCCTTTTCCAAATCCATAAATGCCACAAAAACATCTTTACCCTTATCCAAATACTGTTCACCTATATGTTTCACTGTAAACACTTGGTCTACACACCCCCTACCTTTCCTAAAGCCCCCTTGTTCATCTGCTATCCTACTTTCTGTCTTACTCATAATTCTTTCATTAATAACTCTACCATACACTTTACCAGGTACACTCAACAGACTTATTCCCCTATTATTATTATTATTATTATTATTATTATCACCATCAACATACCTTGTTCACTGAGTTTAATAATTTTTTAATTAGGCTGCCACGAGAGACACCGTGTGCTAAACATACACTCTTTTTCAGTAAGTCAGTCAAGTCAGCAAGTTATTCAGTCAAGTCAGCAAGTTATTCAGTCAAGTCAGCAAGTTATTCAGTCAAGTCAGCAAGTTATTCAGTCAAGTCAGCAAGTTATTCAGTCAAGTCAGCAAGTTATTCAGTCAAGTCAGCAAGTTATTCAGTCAAGTCAGCAATAATAATAAACAGATTGAAAGGAATTTCCCAACAAACATAAAACTGAATGTTTTAATTTTGGGTGGTGACACTTTTGAAGTGTCAGTAAGGGCTCATTCCTCGATTAGCAATGAAATCGTTTACCGACAGGGTCTTAGGCCCCTATCTCCGTCGTTAAGTGAGGAGAGGCTGTATACAAAAATCAGTCTGAACTTCAGAAAATTAATGTTTTATATTTCATTGATGAAATACTATCTATGTAGATTGTCTGGCTGACCCCTTCCTCCCACATGATCACATACTTGCATCACAAGCACAGATCACACACTTGCATCACAAGCACAGATCACACACTTGCATCACAAGCACAGATCACACACTTGCATCACAAGCACAAATCACACACTTGCATCACAAGCACAGATCACACACTTGCATCACAAGCACAGATCACACACTTGCATCACAAGCACAGATCACACACTTGCATCACAAGCACAGATCACACACTTGCATCACAAGCACAGATCACACACTTGCATCACAAGCACAGATCACACTTGCATCACAAGCACAGATCACACACTTGCATCACAAGCACAGATCACACACTTGCATCACAAGCACAGATCACACACTTGCATCACAAGCACAGATCACACACTTGCATCACAAGCACAGATCACACACTTGCATCACAAGCACAGATCACACACTCTGCATCACAAGCACAGATCACACACTTGCATCACAAGCACAGATCACACACTTGCATCACAAGCACAGATCACACACTTGCATCACAAGCACAGATCACACACTTGCATCACAAGCACAGATCACACACTTGCATCACAAGCACAGATCACACACTTGCATCACAAGCACAGATCACACACTTGCATCACAAGCACAGATCACACACTTGCATCACAAGCACAGATCACACACCCCACACATGCACACAGTTGCATGTGCCAGGCTGAGAACAGCAGAAAAGTGGAGAAAGAACTGAACATAGTGAACAATGGCTTAATTGAAAAACCACCAAAATAGTGTTACATTGAAAAGAGGGATGCTGAAATGCATGGCTCTCCTGTAGATCTTCTTTCTTTCAACACGTCGGCCGTTTCCCACCAAGGCGGGGTGGCCCAAAAGGAAAAACGAAAGTTTCTCCTTTTACAATTAGTAATATACACAGAAGAAGGGGTTACTAGCCCCTTGCTCCCGGCATTTTAATCGCCTCTTACGACACGCATGGCTTACGGAGGAAGAATTCTGTTCCACTTCCCCATGGAGATAAGAGGAAATAAGAACAAGAACTAGTAAGAAAATAGAAGAAAACCCAGAGGGGTGTGTATATATATATGCTTGTACATGAATGTGTAGTGTGACCTAAGTGTAAGTAGATATCTACACAAATGCTTTTAGGATTACATTTTATGTATCATTTGTGCTACATCTTTTAATGTTATTAAATTTTCAGTAGCAGTTGATACCTCTACTGGGCCATCATGGGCAGAAGAACCAAACTGCTTGGAAAAAGCTGGCTCTTGGATTGATGATATCCTAGAAAAGTTCTTCACAGCCTGGGGTACAGGTAAGAGCACTGTACTACTGTATTTGTATTCTGCATTACAAGGCCCCCACTAAATTTTTAAGCCATTATATGCTTATTCTTTATTTTTTTATGGAGCTTTACTGACTTGTTTAGAGAGGTTTTAAAAGGTAATGAAGCATATTTTCACTTCTTGTACAAGTCAGCAGATTTAGAGTTTCTTTTTTATTATACTAATAATAATAATTGTTCAAGTCAGCATCCAGGATTAAATCTTTATGGTGACCGCCAGAATTTTATTTTTTATTTTTTTTCCTTCTAGTATGTGCTGAATATCCATGGATTGTGCTCTTTGTTGGAATGGTTATAGCAGTCGGGTTGTCGGTTGGCATCATGTTCCTTCATGTGACCACAGATCCTGTCGAACTGTGGGCTGCCCCCAACTCTAGGTCACGTGTTGAAAAGGAGTTCTTTGACAAAAACTTTGAACCATTTTACCGTACAGAAATGTTCATTATTCGTCCAGTTGGAGTGGACAAGGTGGGTTCATTTTGACAGTGAGGATACACACTTACAGTTACTTGGATGTAATTACCTCTTCAAGTCTATTCATTCGAGAATGAAGAAATATTAGTAGATTGATGAGAATGAAATTAAGGGTATAACAGTATGTATTGATTGTTCCAAAATTATTTACTATAAATATGGTACAATATTGGTATAATTATCTCGGAGATAGTGACAGCTGGGAGGGACTTTTCTCAGCTGTCGTATCTGAGCTCCTCTGCAAAGACAGTGATTATGTATGAGTGTGGTGAAAGTGTTGAATGATGATGAAAGTATTTTCTTTTTGGGGATTTTCTTTCTTTTTGGGTCACCCTGCCGACTTGTTGAAAAAAAAAAAAAAATTGGTATAATTTTTATTGACTTTTATTTTGATTAATACAGTGCTACCTCAGTCCATTGTATGCATATCATTCTGGAGAGAACTAAAGCTGATAAAAAATAAATTTAAAGTTAATCTATTTTTATAAGTTAATTAATTAAAGTATGATTCATGCCAGTACTCAAGAAAAAGAATTAAATATAGATGCTAGATTAAGGCAGTTAAGTTAAGGTAGGCCAATTGGTTGCTAAATAGTTTGATTCACTGATGGTAAGTTTTTTATTTTGTCTGTTATTTAATACTAGGCAGTTAAAAAAATAGATACAACAGGTACAACATCGTTTAGGAGTGAAGAAGAGCAGGATGTGAGTGTGGGGGAGGTGCGTGAGGCATTACGTAGAATGAAAGGGGGTAAAGCAGCTGGAATTGACGGAATCATGACAGAAATGTTAAAAGCAGGGGGGGATATAGTGCTGGAGTGGTTGGTATTTTTGTTTGATAAATGTATGAAGGAGGGGAAGGTACCTAGGGATTGGCAGAGAGCATGTATAGTTCCTTTATATAAAGGGAAGGGGGATAAAAGAGAGTGTAAAAATTATAGGGGAATAAGTTTACTGAGTATACCAGGTAAAGTGTATGGCAGGGTTATTATTGAAAGAATTAGAGGTAAGACAGAGAGTAGGATTGCAGATGAGCAAGGAGGCTTTAGAGTGGGTAGGGGATGTGTAGATCAAATGTTTACAGTGAAGCATATATGTGAACAGTATTTAGATAAAGGTAGAGAAGTTTTTATTGCATTTATGGATTTAGAAAAGGCATATGATAGAGTGGATAGGGGAGCAATGTGGCAGATGTTGCAAGTGTATGGAATAGGTAGTAAGTTACTGAAGGCTGTAAAGAGTTTTTATGAGGATAGTGAAGCTCAGGTTAGGGTGTGTAGGAGTGAGGGAGATTACTTCCCGGTAAAAGTAGGTCTTAGACAGGGATGTGTAATGTCACCATGGTTGTTTAATATATTTATAGATGGGGTTGTAAAAGAAGTAAATGCTAGGGTGTTGGGGAGAGGAGTGGGATTAAATTATGGAGAATTAAATGCAAAATGGGAGTTAACAGTTACTTTTTGCTGATGATACTGTGCTTATGGGAGATTCTAAAGAAAAGTTGCAAAGGTTAGTGGATGAGTTTGGGAGAGTGTGTAAAGGTAGAAAGTTAAAAGTGAACATAGATAAGAGTAAGGTGATGAGGGTATCAAACGATTTAAATAAAGAAAAATTGGATATCACATTGGAGAGAGGGATTATGGAAGAAGTAAATGTTTTCAGATATTTGGGAGTTGACGTGTCAGCGGATGGGTTTATGAAGGATGAGGTTAACCATAGAATTGATGAAGGAAAAAGGTGAGTGGTGCGTTGAGGTATCTGTGGAGACAAAAACGTTATCCATGGAGGCAAAGAAGGGAATGTATGAAAGTATAGTGGTACCAACACTCTTATATGGGTGTGAAGCATGGGTTGCAAGTACTGCAGCGAGGAGGAGGCTGGAGGCAGTGGAGATGTCCTGTCTAAGGGCAATGTGTGGTGTAAATATTATGCAGAAAATTCGGAATGTGGAAATTAGGAGAAGGTGTGGAGTTACTAAAAGTATTTGTCAGAGGGCTGAAGAGGGGTTGTTGAGGTGGTTTGGTCATTTAGAGAGAATGGATCAAAGTAGAATGACTTGGAGAGCGTATAAATCTGTGGGGGAAGGAAGGCGGGGTAGGGGTCGTCCAAGAAAAGGTTGGAGGGAAGGGGTAAAGGAGGTTTTGTGGGCGAGGGGCTTGGACTTCCAGCAAGCATGTGTGAGCGTGTTAGATAGGAGTGAATGGAGACGAATGGTTTTTGGGACATGACGATCTGTTGGAGTGTGAGCAGGGTAACATTTTGTGAAGGGATTCAGGGAAACCAGTTAATTGATTTAGTTGGACTTGAGTCCTGGAAATGGGAAGTACAATGCCTGCACTTTAAAGGAGGGGTCTGAGATAGTGACAGCTGGGAGGGACTTTTCTCAGCTGTCGTATCTGAGCTCCTCTGCAAAGACAGTGATTATGTATGAGTGTGGTGAAAGTGTTGAATGATGATGAAAGTATTTTCTTTTTGGGGATTTTCTTTCTTTTTGGGTCACCCTGCCTCGGTGGGAGACGGCCGACTTGTTGAAAAAAAAAAAAAAAATCAGTGAATCCCTGGTGTTTGCCACGCTGTTTCCTCCAGCTGGTGCTCAGTTGAACTGGTGCTCCCACAAGGTACTAAGTGGTCCCAAATTTTTTTAATCCTGCGCACACTGAGTGTTAAGACCCATTCTATGCTGACAAGGCATCTCAGTCCAATCGTGCCAAATTTGGAGGCAGGAAAAATAAAATGTTGATATCCATTTGGAGCGCTAACAGTAACAACATAGATCTATGTTTGGACAGTTAAGGGGTTAAGTGCAGGTTATTTGTGTATTGATCTATGTATTTCTCTTTTTGTATACATTTTTTTTCTCATAAAAATTAATTATTTGTGAAAAGTACACTTTGATAATGCTGTTCTGTGCAGTAGAATCTACCTGCAACACACCTCAGAAACTGCTGCTTCACCAACTTTGGCAGCAGTCTTCTTAGCTCTCATGTTTTTCACATTTCAGTTTGCAGTCTGTACTTGTATTGATAGTGCTGCCATTTTTGGGGGGAATATAGTGTAGATAACACAGTTCTACATGTGCCATTCACAAAAAAAATCATAATTGAATGCAGGTTTTGTTTTATGCATTTTTAATCGGTACTTTTAAGAAAATTTTTTTATATTTTATAGACATTTTTTTCTAAAAAGGGTCACTATTGAGTGATATTTATGGAGAGAATAAATTAGGGCGTATTTTAGCAAGTAATGTCATTTGGGATATTTTCAAATTATAAATATGGTAATTAGAACCAAAGTGATGCCATATATAATTTTTTTTCACTTTAGCCAACTTGCATGAAAATTGTATCTTTTCATATTGATACCATTGCAAACCTGCAAAAAAAAAAAAATTTGTAATGCTAGAACTTAAGAGAAAAAAGGAACTATCAATTCTATGCTTCGGTTCCCTTTGTGTGGCTTTATAAAATTATTTTTTAAATTATAGTTTATTAAAATTAATTTTAAATGCTGTACTATGATAAGTTTTGGTTCATTGAATCGAGAGACAATAAATATATTTTCAATATTGTTCTTCAGGTTACTCACGAATCTCCGGATGGACAAGAGATATGGGGACCAGTGTTCAACAAAACCTTTCTTGCAGAGGTCCTCAAACTTCAGAACTACATTACTAATGAGGTCAATTTGCTAAGTTCGTATTTAGTAGCAAGGTGATCGTAACTCGGGGGTCCACTGTACAGTGGTACCTCTACTTACGAGCAGCTCCCAACTCAAACAGTTATGTAAATGTATTTTTGTTGGTGCTTTTGTAAGTGTATTTTTGGGGGTCTGAAATGGATTAATCTAATTTTCATTATTTCTTATGGGAATAAATTCCTTCAGTATCGGCACTTGAATAGCCGGCTGGAACAAATTAAGCTCGTAAGTAGAGATACCACTGTAATTCTAGAAATCTCTCATAACACAGGTTACATTCTTGAAAATCAGCACATAGTATGAAATAACATTTTATAAAGTAAGGATTGTTTGGCAAAAATGGGACTATTTTCCAGACACCTCCAAATTTGTGATTTTTTTTTTTTAATTATTTTTATTATTATTGTACTAGGTAAAAATTACTACAATATAATTTGCCGTTGTATTAGTGTTTCTTCTTGTAATGGATGAATGTACTGGGCTCAAGTTGTCTGTAATTCTTGTGTTAATGTGGATTTAGAATTGTCATTACTGTACTGTAGTTGATTTGTGTACTGGAGTCTTCAAGTGTTCTATAATATGTGTCTTGGCATATTTTACCTCTGCAGTACTAGGTAAAGAAAGAAGGAACACTGCAGCAGGCCTACTGACCCATGTGAAGCAGGTCCAAGTCTCCTACTAGCTTAAGCCAATGACCCAGCCTAGTCAGGTCAGGTCACATCCCCTTAAGGAATGAGCATGGCATCAGACCTAGTAGCACAAGCTAGTCAGGTCCAACTCACACCCACTCATGTATTTATCTAACCTATTTTTTAAAAATACACAACGTTTTAGCTTCTATGACGGTACTCGGGAGTTTGTTCCACTCATCCACAACTCTGTTACTAAACCATTGCTTTCCTATATCCTCCTTGAATCTGAATTTTTCCAACTTAAAACCATTGCTACAAGTCCTGTCTTAGCTAGATATTTTTAACATGCTATTTACATCCCCTTTATTCCTGTTTTCCATTTATACACCTCAATCATGTCCCTCCCCTAATTCTACACCTTTCTAGAGAGTGTAGATTCAGGGCCCTCAGTCTATCCTCGTAGGGAAGATTTCTGATACATGGGATGAACTTTGTCATCCTCCTTTGTATGTTCACCTTTATTCTCCCATACAGTTAGTTGTCTTATTATGTGGGATCTAAATGAGGCCTCTATCTTCACTCCACACATTTGGTCTTTTGAGCAAGTGACAGTTTGCACAACTTCATGTACAAGCTCTCATTTCTAATTATTTTGTTTTTTAATACGTCGGCTGTCTCCCACTGAGGCAGGGTGACCCAAAAAGAATGAAAATACTTTCATCATCATTCAACACTTAAACCTCACTCATACATAATCACTGTCTTTGCAGAGGCTCTCGGATACAACAGTTTCTAATTATATAAATGGTTAATTCATTCACTAATAACTCGTTGGCAGTTTCCATCGCAGTTGCTCCACCTCTAAGAATAATTTGTTTTTTTTTTTGTCAAAATCAAATTTATGCTTATACTCCTCAACATTTCCAGCCTTGTTGCAATATGGTATTAAATACTGTTAAGATGAGAATTCGTCCTGCCAAGTGAGTGTAAAACGAAAGCCTGTAATTGTTTTACATGATGGTAGGATTGCTGGTGTCTTTTTTTCTGTCTCATAAACATGCAAGATTTCAGGTATGTCTTGTTACTTATACTTACACTTAGGTCACACTACACATTCATGTACAAGCATATATATATATATCTATATATATATATATATACAGAATTCTTCCTCCGTAAGCCATGCGTGTCGTAAGAGGCGCCTAAAATGCCTGGAGCAAGGGGCTAGTAACCCCTTCTCCTGAATAAATTACTAAATGTAAAAGGAGAAACTTTCGTTTTTCCTTTTGGGCCACCCTGCCTCGGTGGGAAACGGCCGACGTGTTGAAAGAAAAGAAAGAATATATATATATATATATATATATTATATATATATATATATATATTATATATATATATATATATATATATATATATATATATATATATATATATATATATATATACTCCCCTCTGGGTTTTCTTCTATTTTCTTGCTCAGTAAACTTATTCCCCTATAATTTTTACACTCTCTTTTATCCCCCTTCCCTTTATATAAAGGAACTATACATGCTCTCTGCCAATCCCTAGGTACCTTCCCCTCTTTCATACAATTATTAAACAAAAATACCAACCACTCCAGCACTATATCCCCCCCTGCTTTTAACATTTCTGTCATGATTCTGTCAATTCCAGCTGCTTTACCCCCTTTCATTCTACGTAATGCCTCACGTACCTCCCCCACACTCACATCCTGCTCTTCTTCACTCCTAAACGAAGTTGTACCTCCCTGGCCAGTACATGAAATTACCGCCTCCCTTTTTTCATCAACATTTAAAAGTTCCTCAAAATATTCCCGCCATCTACCCAATACCTCCAGCTCCCCATCTACTAACTCCCCTACTCTGTTTTTAACTGACAAATCCTTTCGTTTCCTAGGCTTTCTTACCTTGTTTATCTCACTCCAAAATTTTTTCTTGTTTTCAGCAAAATTTCTTGACAGAGCCTCTCCCATTCTTTCATCCGCTCTTCTTTTGCACTCTCTCACCACTCTCTTCACCTTTCTTTTACTCTCCATATACTCTGCTCTTCTATTATCACTTCTGTTTTGTAAAAACCTCTCATAAGCTACCTTTTTCTCTTTTATCACACCCTTTACTTCTTCATTCCACCATTCACTCCTCTTTCCTCCTGCACCCACCCTCCTATAGCCACAAACTTCTTGTTCTTTTTTATTTCTGCTTATCTCCATGGGAAAGTGGAGCAGAATTCTTCCTCTGTTAGCTATGCGTGTCGTAAGATGCGACTAAATGCCGGGAGCAATGGGCTAGTAACCCCTTCTGTATAAATTACTAAAAAGAAGATAAGGAAAAACTTCATGAAATTGGGATGTTTGAATGTGCGTGGATGTAGTGCGGATGATAAGAAAGAGATGATTGCTAATGTTATGAATGAAAAGAAGTTGGATGTCCTGGCCCTAAGCGAAACAAAGATGAAGGGGGTAGGCGAGTTTCAGTTGGGAGAAATAAATGGGATTAAGTCAGGAGTATCTGAGAGAGTTAGAGCTAAGGAAGGGGTAGCAATAATGTTGAAGGATCAGTTATGGAGAGAGAAGAGGGAACATAAATGTATAAATTTAAGGATTATGTGGATTAAAATAAGGGTTGGATGTGAAAAGTGGGTCATAATAAGTGCGTATGCACCTGGAGAAGAGGAGTGTAGAGGAGAGAGAGAGATTTTGGGAGATGTTAAGCAAGTGTGTAGGAACTTTTGAGCCAAGTGAGAGAGTAATTGTGGTAGGAGACCTAAATGCAAAAAGTAGAAGCATTTAGAGAGGGGGTGTTAGGTAAGTTTGGGGTACCAGGTGTAAATGATAATGGGGAGCATTTGATTGAACTTTGTATAGAAAGGGGTTTGGTTATAGGTAACACATATTTTAAGAAAAAGATGATAAATAAGTATACAAGATATGATGTAGGGCGAAATAACAGTAGTTTGTTGGACTACTTATTGGTAGATAAAAGACTGTTGGGTAGACTTCAGGATGTACATGTTTATAGAGGGGCCACATATATCAGATAACTTTTTAAACTAAAGAAGGAGGCAGTTAGGGTTAGATATAAACAACTGTTGGAGGACAGATGGGCTAGTGAGAGTATAATCAGTGGGGTAGAAGAGGTATGGGGTAAGTTTAAGAATATAGTGCTAGAATGTTCAGCAGAAGTTTGTGGTTATAGGAAAGTGGGTGTGGGAGGGAAGAAGAGCGATTGGTGGAATGATGATGTAAAGAGAGTAGTAAGAGAGAAAAAGTTAGCATATGAGAGGTTTTTACAAAGTAGAAGTGATGCAAGGAGGGGGAGTATATGGAGAGAAAAAGAGATGTTAAGAGAGTGGTAAAGCAGTGTAAAAAGAGAGCAAATGAGAGGGTGGGTGAGATGTTATCAACAAATTTTATTGAAAATAAGAAAAAGTTTTGGAGTGAGATTAACAAGTTGAGAAAACCTAGGGAAAGAATGGATTTGTCAGTTAAAAATAGGAGAGGAGAGTTATTAAATGGAGAGTTAGAGGTATTGGGAAGATGGAGGGAATATTTTGAGGAATTGTTAAATGTTGGTGATTTCGTGTATAGGGCAAGGAGGAATAACATCTTATAGGAGTGAGGAAGAACCAGTTGTGAGTGTGGGGGAAGTTCGTGAGGGAGTGGGTAGAATGAAAGGGGGTAAAGCAGCTGGGATTGATGGGATAAAGATAGAAATGTTAAAGGAAGGTGGGGATATAGTTTTAGAGTTGTTAGTGTTTTTATTTAATAAATGTATGGAAGAGGGTAAGGTACCTAGGGATTGGCAGAGAGCATGCATAATTCCTTTGTATAAAGGCAAAGGGGACAAAAGAGAGTGTAAAAATTATAGGGTAATAAGTCTGTTGAGTATACTTGGTAAAGTGTATGGTAGAGTTATTATTGAAAGAATTAGGAGTAAGACGGAGAGCAGGATAGCGGATGAACAAGGAGGCTTTAGGAAGGGTAGGGGGGTTTAGACCAAGTGTTTGCAGTGAAACATATAGGTGAACAATATTTAGATAAGAGTAAAGAGGTGTTTGTGGCATTTATGGATTTGGAAAAGGCATATGATGGTGGATAGAGGGGCAATGTGGCAGATGTTGCAAATGTATGGAATAGGAGGTAGGTTATTGAAAGCAGTGAAAAGTTTTTACGAGGATAGTGAGGCACAGGTTAGAGTATGTAAGCGAGAGGGAGATTATTTCCCAGTAAAAGTAGGCCTTAGACAGGGATGTGTGATGTCACCGTGGTTGTTTAATATATTTATAGATGGAGTTGTAAGAGAAGTGAATGCTCAGGTGTTGGCAGGAGGTGTGAGGTTAAAAGATAAAGAATCTAACGCAAAGTGGGAGTTGTCACAGTTGCTCTTTGCTGATGACACTGTGTTTTTTTGGGATTCTGAAGAGAAGTTGCAGAGGTTGGTGGATGAGTTTGGTAGTGTATGTAAAAGAAGGAAATTAAAAGTGAATATAGGAAAGAGTAAGGTGATGAGGATAACAAAAAAAATAGATAATGGAAGATTAGATATCAGATTGGAGGGAGAGAGTATGGAGGTGGTGAATGTACTCACCTAGTTGTGGTTGCAGGGGTCGATTCAGATATTTGGGAGTGGATGTGTCAACAGATGGGTATATGAAGGATGAGGTGAATCATAGAATTAACGAGGGAAAAAAGGTGAGTGGTGCACTGAGGAGCTTGTGGAGACAGAACTTTATCCATGAAAGCAAAGAGGGAAATGTATGAGAGTATAGTTATACCAACACTGTGAGACATGGGTTGTGAATGTTGCAACAAGGAGAAGGCTGGAGGCAGTGGAGATGTCGTGTCTGAGGGCAATGTGTGGTGTGAATATAATGCAGAGAATCCGTAATTTGGAGATTAGGAGGAGGTGTGAGATTACCAAAACTATTATCCAGAGAGCTGAGGAGGGGTTGTTGAGATGGTTTGGACATATAGAAAGGATTAAGCAAAATAGAATGACTTCGAGAGTGTATAAATCTGTAGTGGAGGGAAGGCGGGGTAGGGGTCGGCCTAGAAAAGGTTGGAGGGAGGGGGTAAAGGAGGTTTTGTGTGCGAGGGGTTTGGACTTCCAGCAAGCGTGCACGAGCGTGTTAGATAGGAGCGAATGGAGACAAATGGTTTTAAGGACTTGACGTGCTGTTGGAGTGTAGGCAAGGTAACATTTATGAAGGGTTTCAGGGAAACCGGGGTGTTAATGTTGCAGTTTTATAACTGGAGTGTAAAGCACCCCTCTGGCAAGACAGTGATTGAGTGAATGATGATGAAAGTTTTTCTTTGTCGGGCCACCCTGCCTTGGTGGGAAACAGCCGATGTGTTAATAAAAAAATAAAAAATAATGCTGGCCATCTCCCACTGAGTCAGGAAAACCCAAAAAAAAAACTTTCACCATCATTCACACTATCAGTTGTATTGCAACAAAATCATGCCATATTAAGTTGCATTCTTTCTTCTTTCAACACGTCGGCCGTTTCCCACCGAAGCAGGGTGGCCCAAAAGAAAAAACGAAAGTTTCTCCTTTTACATTTAGTAATATATACAGGAGAAGGGGTTACTAGCCCCTTGCACCCGGCATTTTAGTCGCCTCTTACGACACGCATGGCTTACGGAGGAAGAATTCTGTTCCACTTCCCCATGGAGATAAGAGGAAATAAGAACAAGAGCTAGTAAGAAAATAGAAGAAAACCCAGAGGGGTGTGTGTATATACATATGCTTGTACATGAATGTGTAGTGTGACCTAAGTGTAAGTAGAAGTAACAAGACATACCTGAAATCTTGCATGTTTATGAGACAGAAAAAAGACACCAGCAATCCTACCATCATGTAAAACAAATACAGGCTTTCGTTTCACACTCACTTGGCAGGACGGTAGTACCTCCCTGGGCGGTTGCTGTCTACCAACCTACTACCTAGAATTAAGTTGCATTATTAGAGATTTTAATGTACCTGTTTGAGCTTGTAAAGGTGGGTTGTAGCCCTTGGTCCTGCATCTCCACAATTCATCTGATACAAAATAACAATCTTATTGAACTGCTGGTGATTGCTTCAGAAATGGAAGCTAGTTTCACACATTCATTCAGTACAGTGGGTTATTTATGTTCCCCAAAAGTCTTCTTAATATTTTACTGAAAATAGACTAATGCCTAATTCTACACAAGGACACTTTCTTAAGAAAAAGTTGTTACCTATATTAGGTGACTTATCATATATCTAACTAATTTTAATCTCGCCTGTTGTACTTCTGCCATTAATAATAATAATGATATAATAATATTTTTATTTGGACATGATACAAAGAATTACATTTGGTTATTGAGATTACATGAGGTGTACATGCCAAAAGCCCCTAGTATGCAGGGCATTTTGGGCATACTTAAAATTAACTTAAAACTAAATTGTAAGAATTTTTGTAGATAGTATACAATGAGTAAAGGGGAGTATTTAAGCTATGAAATTTGAACATAGTTTTGTACTTTTGTCTTCATTATAAAATTAATTAAATCAGATTAAACAAATTAAAGCAATAATAATAATAAAATAATAAAAAGTTCTTTCTTTCAGCACGTCGACCGTTTCCCACTGAAGCGGGGTGGCCCAAAAGGAAAAACGAAAGTTTCTCCTTTTACATTTAGTAATATACATGAAAGAAGAAGAATAAAAAGTTATGGTTGATAATTTATAAAATAAGTAAAGTTGCATATCTAAGTTATAAAGTTTGAATATAAGTTGAACATATCAATTAATTGTAGCAATTTATTGCAGCAATGCAACTAATTGAGTGAGAACAATTTAAAACAATTAATTGCATTGCAGTTAGTTTACGTGGTCATTATAATGTAAGTGTTGTGGGAATAATTAGCTAAGTATGTATTATTCATAACAGGTTTTACATTCATTCATTCATTCATTCATACATTACATTGAATTGATTGAATTGATTGTTCTCTTAACCTTCCGTCTGTTCTTTTCATATTTGTCTTTTCTTTCACAATCTCTTCCTTTATATGTTCTTTCTTTTACTTAGTTTTTCAAGGTCCTCTGTTAATTATATTCATTCATTTGTGTCCTGCACATAATAATTTGCCTTTCACCTTTAATTAGTGTCTTCATCATTTCCTTCTAATACTCAGATTCTCTGGAACCAGTTCACTTGCTTTGTCATTTCTATATGCACTATCTATTTTTTCGCAATAGAGAAAGGCTGCAAATATAGGTTATCTTACACAGTTGTTGTTAAGTAACTCCTCACCTCACATATTACTAACATGCTCCCTCATCTGGCTATAATTTTCATTAAATTTTTTTTATGCTTTATGCCACAGCAGATTTTGTTTATAAATTATGTGATGTTAAGTCATTATGAATTGCTTATTTACTTCGTTTCCCTTGCAGATATCAGGTAGTGTTAACGAGGAAGGTATATACCTTGAAGACATCTGCTTTAAGCCACTTTCACCCAATAATAACAAGTGCACCATACAGAGTGTCTTGAATTACTTCCAGAATAACGAGACCAACTTGAATCTCAATCATACGGATTCATTTGGTCTTAAAATTGATTATCTCAGCCATTTGGATTCTTGTATCAGGTAGGCTTGAGCTACCATGTTATACCTTAAACTTAGTATTGAAATGCTTTTACCTTTTGTGTCTGTATGTATGTACTCACCTGTATGTGGTTGCAGGGAATGAATCTTAGCTCCTGGCTCCACTTCTCGACTTACAGCTTGCCGGATTCACAGTTCTAGCCTCATGGGCCCTATCATACCTATCCTTAAAACTGTATAGAGTCTGTCTCCACCACTTTTTCATCGAGGTCATTCCACTTCCTGACCACCCTGAGATTGAAGAAATACTTCCTGATGTCCCTGTGACTCATCTGTGCCTTTAGATTCCAACTGTGTCCCTGAGTACCTGTTTCCAGCCTCTCACACAACCTGTAAATGTCTGCCCTATTAATTCCTCTTGAGTATTTTGTATTTTATCATGATGTCTCCCTTGGTCTTTCTGTTCTCCAGGATCATTAAATTCAGTTCCTTTAGCCTTTCTGCATAGCTCATACTCCTTAGCTCTGGAGCTAGTCTTGTTGCATACTTGTGCACTTTCTCCAGTTTGTAACAAGCTTTCTCAGGTGTGGATTCCATACTGGTGCTGTATACTTTAAGATGAGCCTGACATATGTTTTATAAAGCACTCTGAATGACTGTTGAATTTCCTGGAGGCCCCACTTGGATTTCCCAGGTGAGTATTGCCTACAGAAGTTATTAATTAAGCCTCTGTCCACTAAATCCATACTGTGTCCAGTCTTCTGGCACCTTCCCTAATTATTATAACCTTGCAATTGCTGGGGTTGAATTCAGGCAATGACATATCTCACCAACCCTGCAATTTGTCCACATACTTTTGCAGCAAATGGAGATACATTTGCTCAGTTCCATCTGGTATGTGATTCACATAAACCAGAAGCAGTACTGGTCCTAATACTGACTCTTGTGGTACATATTTTACTCTTCCCATTTCTGACCTTCCTTCCCTGGCAATCACTGTTTCCTTTTCCTAAGGTGCTACTTAATCCACCAGAGTACATTCCTAATTATTCCTGCCTGCCTCTCAACTTTTTGCTTCAGTCTCAAGTGGGGTACAGTAGCAAATGGATGTTTGTGACCCAAAGAAGAGAATTCATTCTGTCTTTCTTTCAACACGTCGGCCGTTTCCCACTGAAGCGGGGTGGCCCAAAAGAAAAAACGAAAGTTTCTCCTTTTACATTTAGTAATATATACAGGAGAAGGGGTTACTAGCCCCTTGCTCCCGGCATTTTAGTCGCCTCTTATGACACGCATGGCTTACGGAGGAAGAATTCTGTTCCACTTCCCCATGGAGATAAGAGGAAATAAGAACAAGAATTAGTAAGAAAATAGAAGAAAACCCAGAGGGGTATGTGTATATATATATGCTTGTACATGAATGTGTAGTGTGACCTAAGTGTAAGTATAAGTAACAAGACATACCTGAAATCTTGCATGTTTATGAGACAGAAAAAAGACACCAGCAATCCTACCATCATGTAAAACAATTACAGGCTTTCGTTTTACACTCACTTGGCAGGACGGTAGTACTTCCCTGGGCGGTTACTGTCTACCAACCTACTACCTAGGAAGATCCGTAGCCAGACTGTGGGGTCAACTGGTGGTGGTGAAAATTCATTCACCATCATTAATTCAGTTGGTCTTTGTAGAGGGGTGTGCTGAGATTGTCAAATAACGTTTCGACCACAACATCCCCATCTCTATTTCAGAGTTCAGGAACTGCCCTTCCCACTTCCAAGACTGAAATTTGGCTAACTGAGTTACCTTGCTTACATTACCTTGCTTGTCTCCTTCCACTCCTAACTAGCTTACTCACTCAAGTCTGCTGGATGCTCAAGCCTCTAAAACTTGAAACCTCTTTTACATTCCTGGGACGACCCCTATACACCCTCTTTGTCATCTTATCACTCTCCATCCTTTAAATGTGTTCCCTATTACCAAACCTTTTTTAAACAGTTTAGTTAATAGTTCCCTTTTATCTTTTACACCTGGCACTAAATTTTCCTACTCTTTTATAATATTCAGTTAACACCTCCCAGAATCTATCCTCATCAGTTCTCTTACTTCCAGATTTTTTTTTTTCAACACGTCGGCCATTTCCCACCGAGGCAGGGTGACCCAAAAAGAAAGAAAAAACGTTCATCATCATTCAACACTTTTACCATCACTCATACATAATCATTTTCGAGGACGACCCCTACCCTGCCTTCCTTCTCCTACAGATTTATACGCTCTCCAAGTCATTCTACTTTGTTCCATTCTCTCAAAATGACCAAACCACCTCAACAACCCCTCTTCAACCCTCTGACTAATATTTAGTAACTCCACACCTCCTAATTTCCACACTTCGAATTCTCTGCATAATATATACACCACACATTGCCCTTAGACACGACTTCTCCACTGACTTCAGCCGCTGACTAGCTGCAGCATTTACAACAGATAATTCACACTCATATAAAAGTGTTGGTACCACTATACAGTGGACCCTCGGTTTTCGTGCACCTCCAAACTCGAACAATTATGTAAATGTATTTTTGTAAGTGCTTTTGTAAGTGTACTTTTGGGGGTCTGAAATGACTAATCTAATTTACATTTGTCCTTATGGGAACAAATTCGTTCGGTAATGGCACTCAAACAGCATTCTGGAAAGAATTTTCAACGAAAACCGAGGGTCCACTGTACTTTCATTCATTCCCTTTGCCTCCATAGATAACGTTTTTTGTCTCCACAGACACCTCGACGCACCACTCACCCTTTTTCCTTCATCAATTCTATGGTTAACCTCATCCTTCATAAACCCATGCGCTGACAAGTCAACTCCCAAATATCTGAAAACATTCACTTCTTCCATATTCCCTCTCTCCAATGTGATATCCAATTTTTCTTTATCTAAATCATTTGATACCCTTATCACCTTACTCTTATCTATGTTCACTTTAAACTTTCTACCTTTTACACACCCTCCCAAACTCGTCCACTAACCTTTGCAACTTTTCTTTAGAATCTCCCAAAAGCACAGTATCATCAGCAAAAAGTAACTGTCAACTCCCATTTTGTATTTGACTCCCCATAATTTAATCCCACCCCTCTCCCCAATACCCTAGCATTTACTTCTTTTACAACCCCATCTATAAATATATTAAACAACCATGGTGACATTACACATCCCTGTCCAAGACCTACTTTTACCGGGAAGTAATCTCCCTCTCTCCAACACACACTAACCTGAGCCTCACTATCTTTATAAAAACTTTACAGCATTTAGTAGCTTACTACCTATTCCATACACTTGCAACATTTGCCACATTGCTCCCCTATCCACTCTATCGTATGCATTTTCTAAATCCATAAATGCAATAAAAACTTCTTTACCTTTATCTAAATACTGTTCACATATATGCTTCAATGTAAACACTTGATCTACACATCCCCTACCCACTCTAAATCCTCCTTGCTCATCTGCAATCCTACTCTCTGTCTTACCTTTTCTTCTTTCTTTCAACACGTCGGCCGTTTCCCACCGAAGCAGGGTGGCCCAAAAGAAAAAACGAAAGTGTCTTACCTTTAATTCTTTCAATAATAACCCTACTGTACACTTTACCTGGTATACTCAGTAAACTTATTCCTCTATAATTTTTACAATCTCTCTTGTCCCCCTTCCCTTTATATAAAGAAACTATACATGCTCTCTGCCAATCCCTAGGTACCTTCCCCTCTTTCATAAATTTATTAAACAAAACACCAACCACTCCAACACTATATCCCTCCCTGCTTTTAACATTTCTGTCATGATCCCCTCAGTTCCAGCTGCTTTACCCCCTTTCATTCTACGTAATGCTACCACACACCTCCCCCACACTCACATCCTGCTATTCTTCACTCCTAAAAGATGTTATACCTTTCTGGCAAGTGCATGAAATTACCGCCTCTCTTTCTTCATCGACATTTAAAAGTTACTCAACCAATACCTCCAGCTCCATCTACTAACTCCCCTACTCTGTTTTTAACTGACAAATCCACTCATTCTCTAGGCTTTCTTAACTTTTTTATCTCACTCCAAAATTTTTTCTTATTTTCAACAAAATTTCTTGACAGTGCCTTTCCCACTATTATTTGCTCTTTGCACTCTCTCACCACTCTTCTTCACCTTTCTTTTATTCTCCATATACTCTGCTCATCTTATATCACTTCTGCTTTGTAAAAACCTCTCATAAGCTACTTTTTTATCTTTTATCACACCCTTTACTTCTTCATTCCACCAATCACTCCTCTTTCCTCTTGCACCCACCCTCCTATAGCCACAAACTTCTGCCCCACATTCTAATACTGCATTTTTAAAACTATCCCATCCCTCTTCACCCTTTCCCCCACTACCCATACTTGCAATAGCCCACCTTTCTGCCAATAGTTGCTTATATCTCACCCTAACTTCCTCCTCTCATAGTTTATACACTTTCACCTTTCTCTTACTTGCTGTTGCCATTTTCCTTTTGTCCCATCTACCTTTTACTCAAACTGTAGCTACAGCTAAATAATGTTTCCAGATGTATAAACATTATTATATTCATTTCCTGCATTGCACTTTTATTCTAAACCATCTTATTTTGCAGTATATAAGATACATTTTTTTTCCCCTTCCTCCAAAATCTGACCCTCAGAATCACCCTGCATCCTACATGGTGAAGGTCATGCTTGGGGTGTAAAGTTAAAAGAAATAATAAATAAACAAGGGGAATTCAGTAAATTTAATGTTGCATCTTATATGCTGCAAAATATGGTATATCATTCATGAATTTAAATATTTATTCCCCATCATTTCTTTGCACAATTGATGATTTAACGTTACTAATATTAATCGGCAAAAGTCAGCTCTCAGAATAATAGCTCATTCAGACTCCAGGCAACACACATTTCCCTTATTCAAAAGTATAATTTTTTTTTCAACACGTTAGCCGCTTCACACTGAGGCAGGGTGACCCAAAAAGAAAGAAAAACCCAAAAAGAAAGAAAAAACTTTCATCATCATTCCGCACTTTCATCATCGGAGATTAAGACACTTAAGCAACATTTGGGAATCTTTATTGAAGAAACGTTTCGCCACACAGTGGCTTCATCAGTCCAATACAAATCAGAAAGTTGTAAGGAGAGGAGGAGTTTGAGGTAATCAGTCCCTCGGCCTGGAGTCGATATGTTCAGTCCATCAATCTTTAGAAAGTACAGCATAGTGGCTTATATACTGACCCCATCATCAGCTTCACCTCACCTGACTACAGTATATAAGCCATTTCTACGGCCCTATGCTGTACTTTCTACAAGATTGATAACTGAACACATCGACTCCAGGCCGAAGGACTGATTACCTCAAATTCCTCCTCTCCTTACAACTTTCTGCTTTGTATTGGACTAATGAAGCCACTGTGTGGCAAAACGTTTCTTCAATAAAGTTTCCCAAATGTTGCTTTAGTGTCTTAATCTCCAACTTGTCGGTTTTCAAAACCATTTGTCATACTTTCACCATCACTCATACATGAGTCTTTGCAGAGGTGCTCAGATACAACAGTTTAGAAGTCCCTCCAAACTGCCAATATCCTAAACCCCTCCTTTAAAGTTTAGGCATTGTACTTCACATTTCCAGGACTCAAGTCCGGCTAACCAGTTTCCCTGAATCCCTTCACAAAATATTACCCTGCTCACACTCCAAGAGCTCCTCAGGTCCCAAAAACCATTAGTCTCCATTCACTCCTATTTAACATGCTCTCGCACATGCCTGCTGTAGTATGTCTAAGCCAGTTTCACACAAAACCTCTTTTACTTCCCCTCCCTCCATCCTTACCTAGGATTACCCCTACCCTTCCTCCCCTCCACTACAGATCTATACACCCTCCATGTCATCCTGTTTTGCTCCATCCTCTCTAAATGGCAGAAGTGTTTCTTTTTTGGGTTACTCTGCCTTGGTGGAAGACAGCTATCGTGTTAACATAATTACTATTATTTCATAATTATGTCTTTAGCTTTTATTCTGAGATAAAATAGATATAATCCCATTTACTCTTCCCCATTAAAGCTTTCTCATACATTTTACTTTTTCACTAAGTGCTGTGACAGCCAGCTTCTTTTCATTCATAACCTGAACAATCGGTTCTTTTTAGAATTTTTTACTACATCCATGCTCATTCAGACTACACAACTTCATAATTTTCTTTGTTTTAGTAATTTATACAGAAAAGGGAATTGTACTAGCTCCTTGTTCTCAGAAATTTAGTCACCTAAGTACATAGTTTACTGGGAATTTTCTTTAACCATTTTTTGCTTATACTACTTGTTTATATTTATTTATTTATGCTATAAATTGTTATTGCTGAATTTGTCAATATTCTCTGCTTTATTTTACAGGAATCCTGTCTCACCTCTAGAGCCTCAGTTAAATATTCCTTGCCTTGGTGAATATGGAGGCCCAGTTTTTCCATACACAGCCCTGGGAGGATTCCTTAATGGAAGTCGAGTCCTTGGACCCAACCCACCCTACAAGAATGCCACAGCTCTGGTTATTGTGTTTGTTGTCAACAACTACTATGAAAAGGAGAAGATAGAGAAGGCGATGGCTTGGGAGGAAGCGTGAGTATCCTTTGTTCTTAATGTTTTTAATAAGAAAATTTGCAAAACATATTAGATTTGACTTGTGTGTACTCTTAATGAATTGGGCTAGTTAGGGTTTGAACTCCAGCTTCTGGTCCACATCTCTTATTTAGTCTGCTGGCATTGATAGTGTATAGCCTCTTGAGCAGATTCTCCCATCCTATTATGTCAATGTGAAATGAAGATCTGCTAATAGTTTTGCACTCTGACAAAGTTGTTGATCTTTTCTTTGTCTTTTGGACATTTGAGTTGCAAAATCGTAATGACACTACATATTGTAAACACCTTCCCGAATGGAGTGAGTTTGTCATGGCAAGCCAGTCCCAAAACTAGCAGCCTTGTGTGCTATCCACTGTACCATACTGGCCTAATAAGAATCATCCAACTAGGTGTATTTTTAAACATTAGGGAGGTTAATATGAACACAGCTGTGACCACAAACGCAAGATTTTACAGACGAGCATTTGTTTGTAGCCTTTGTTTTTTTTTTTATCCTTATTTTTGTGCTTGTGTTGTATATATTTTTTTTATGGCTGTGAGTGCTGACTGACCTACAAGGTCCAAGTGCTCTGAAAATATCACAACTTATACCATTTAGTAAATGCTAATGTTATTTACTCTAAAATTGCTGTTGTTCGTAATCATTTCATATTAAGATCCAGGCAGTCTTAAATTTCTTGTAAATTGGTTGGGCATTTTGCTTCTTCAAATAACTTGCATGGCTTCTTACTCAAACATCTAATCTTTTGACAGTTTTCTCCAGTTTATGAAGAACTATTCTCATCCTATGATGGACATTGCTTTCTCTGCGGAGCGAGCGATCCAGGATGAACTGGAGCGTGAGAGTGAGGGCGATGTGATCACCATCCTCATCTCATACTGCATCATGTTTGCCTACATTGCTTTAGGTAACATTGTTGCCTATAGACAACATTGCTTTTTTTTTATTGCATTAAGGGGGTCTACAATATTTTAGAAGAATAGAAATTAATGTGTGCAATTCAGCTTTGGAGTGGACTACACTTGTATTGTGCAGGTCACTGCATTGTTGTAAAAAAAAAAATGTGTATTAAAAACGCTCCATTAAAATACAGTGGACCCCCGGATTACGTCATTATTTCGTTCCAGAATGCTGTTCAAGTGCCGTTACCAAACAAATTTGTTCCCATAAGGAATAATGTAAATTAGATTAGTCCTTTTAGAACCCCAAAAATACACTTGCGAAAGCACTTACAAAAATACACTTACAAAAATACACTTACATAATTGTTCGAGTTTGGAGCATAACGTAAACCGGGGGTCCACTGTAGTGTTAGTGAATGTAGACTGAACTTAAAACCGATGTGTATTGGACTGGTGACTGAGATGAGAGCGCTATGTGGCATAGCATCACTAGTAGAATCAGTGTAGTGGTAGCAGTTGTGGGAGCGTGATGGTGTTTGTGGTGTTTTGCTTCAGGCCATAATTTATGTTTGGGTTTGTTTTATGCTCATGTGGGCCCAGGAAGGTGGGTTTTTTTTTATGTGTAGGCCTGTGTGATTAGTGGAAAGTGCAGAAAAGGTTACATTATTTTTTTACCAGCCCCCTGGAAGCCAGCAAGGAATGGCGCACTACAGGCGCCATTAATATTTTATTCTACTGTGCCCTAATGACCCATATGGATTTAGCACTTGGTTTGGACAGTAATATTTATGTTTCCTAATTTTGAGTACCTGGTACAGGTATACTGTACTGTGTGTTGTATAATTAAGGTTACTATTAATTGATTTATATTGTTTATAAAAGTGAATTTAACCATCCTTCCTGAAAAGTATTTTCTAGTTACAGCTCTTTTGGTGAAATTTACCTTTCTGGCCCTGGGTGGTGTATTTTCTTTAATATTTTAAATGCCCATAGACAAGGCTTTTACCTATAGGAGCGAGCATATATTTATGTAACAATTGCGTTACAACTTGGTTTCTTCATTACAAACTTTTTTTCTCATATTTACAGTACAAACTTGGTATGATTTATTCGAAAAATTGCAGTTTTATGAAAGTATACTTTTTCTGCCAGTAACGTCGGTGTAATAATGATAATACAGGAGGGCCCCTCTTTACAGCATTTTGCTAATGCAGCAGTTTTCAGTTATACCCATTATTCATTTATTCAAGTCTTCCTACAATAAATATTTTTGCCACTCACTGTAAGCTGACAAAAATATTTTAAGGTAAGTAGAGGGCAATGTGGCAGATGTTGCAGATGTATGGAATAGGAGGTAGGTTATTGAAAGTAGTGAAGAGTTTTTACGAGGATAGTGAGGCTCAATTTAGAGTATGTAGGAGGGAGGGAGATTATTTCCCAGTAAAAGTAGGCCTTAGGGATGTGTGATGTCACCATGGTTGTTCAATATATTTATAGATGGAGTTGTAAGAAAAGTGAATGCTCAAGTGCTGGCGAGAGGTGTGAGGTTAAAAGATAAAGAATCTAACACAGTGGGAGTTGTCACATTTGCTCTTTGCTAATGACACTGTGCTTTTGGGAGATTCTGAAGAGAAGTTGCAGAAGTTGGTGGATGAGTTTGGTAGGGTATGTAAAAGAAGAAAATTAAAAGTGAATATAGGAAAGAGTAAGGTGATGAGGATAACAAGAAAATTAGGTAACGAAAGATTGGATATCAGATTGTAAGGAGAGAGTATACAGGAGGTGAATGTATTCAGATATTTGGGAGTGGACATGTCAGCAGATGGGTCTATGAAAGATGAGGTGAATCATAGGATTGACGAGGGGAAAAAGGCGAGTGGTGCACTGAGGAGTCTGTGGAGACAGAGAACTTTATCCATGGAAGCAGAGGGGAATGTATGTGAGTATAGTTATCCCAACGCTCTTGTATGGGCGTGAAGCATGGGTGGTGGATGTTGTAACAAGGAGAAGGCTGGAGGCAGTGGAGATGTCATGTCTGAGGGCAATGTGTGATGTGAATATAATGCAGAGAATTCAAAGTTTGGACATTAGGAGGAGGTGTGGGATTATCAAAACTATAGTGGACCCTCGGTTTTCATCGATAATTCTTTCCAGAATGCTGTTTGAGTGCCGTTACCGAATGAATTTGTTCCATAAGGAGAATGTAAATTAGATTAGTCGTTTCAGACCCCCAAAAATACACTTACATAATTGTTCGAGTTGGGAGCTGTACGAAAACCGAGGGTCCACTGTATTATCCAGAGGGCTGAGGAGGGGTTATTGAGGTGGTTTGTACATGTAGAGAGGATGGAACAAAATAGAATTACTTTTTTGGTCCACCCTGCCTTGGTGGGAAACAGCTGATGTGTTAATAAAAAAAAGTGTGTGCTGTGTATGCATTTTTTTTAGGCCTAGCTCTATTGTTCACTTACTAATGATAGTCTAAACATGCTTTCAGGCTGTTATATGTATTTGAAAGTGAAAAAAGGCTATGTTTCACTTCACAGTGATTTTAGCTTTACAGCAGTAGCCTGTAACCTAACCTGCTGTATAATTGGGGCCCACCTGCATTATGTCATTTTTTTTTTTAACATGCCGGCCATGTCCCACCAAGGCAGGGTGACCCATAAAAGAAACTTTCACAATCATTCACACTGTCACTGTCTTGACAAAGGCATTTAGATGTCCTTCCAAACAGCAAATATCCCAAACCCCTTATTTAGAGTGCAGGCACTGTGCTTCCCACTTCCAGGACATAAGTCTGGCTAACCAGTTTCCTTGAATCCCTTTACAAAATATTATCCTGCTATTTGGTGTACAAGAAAGCATAAGGCCTAACAAGACATCTCTATGGATTCTGCAAGAGGGGAGGAGGGGGGTGCAGAAGCACTGTCTGAACCACTAGCCAAGATCTTCAACAATTCATTGTACATGGGACAGTTGCCAGAGATTTGGAAGACAGCGAATGTTGTCCCCACATTCAAGAAAATCAACAGATAAGAAGTATTGAACTATAGAACTGTTGCTCTGACTTGCATACCATGCAAGATAATGGAGAAGATTATCAGGAAAATGATAGAATAATTGGAGAGAAGTGGTGACATGAACAATAACCAGCATGGGTTCAGAGATGAAAATCTTGTCTTACCAACCTGATGGAGTTGTTACAAAGTTATAGATGTGCAACAGGAGAGAGATGGGTGATTTGCATTTTCTTAAACTACAGAGGCTGGAGCAGAAGCTAAAGATAATGGAATGTTCTGCAGAGAAAAGAGTACATTAGGGAGAGGAATCAATAAAGATAGTGTTAGGGAAGAGATATCAGAATGGGGAAGAGTAATTAGCTTTATTCCTTAAGGATTGGTGTTAGGAGCAGCAGTTTGTTTTATTTGAAGGACATTTTAGATGGGATTGAATCAGATGCTTTCCTCTTTACTGTTGATGTACAACTAATGAGAATAAAAACAGATGATAACAGGGAAAGGCTCCAAATAGATCTGGACTAATTGCAAGATTGGTCAAAAAAATTGTTGCTTGAATTCACCCCAGGAAATGCCAGACAATGAAGATTGGGAAAGGGACAAGAATACCAGACATGAATTATAGATTCTAGGGACAGAGGCTGCAGACCTCACTCAAAGAGAAAGACTTGGGTTGAGAATAATGCCTAGTATATCGCCAGAGGCTCACAACAGCTGAATAGCCTCTACAGCCAGTGGCTGACTGGAAGATCTAAGAGTAGCCTTCAGGAATGTCAACAGTCATTCTAGGGACTTTATGCAGTAAATGTCAGGTCCATCTTCAAGTATGCAGCACTAGTATGAAATTCACACCTGATAAAAGCATGTTCAGTAACTGGAGAAGTATGCAATGTTGCTTGTTCCAGGGCTAAAGGGTATGAATTACTAGGACAGGCTAATGGAAATGAATATAATAATAGGTAGTAGGTTGGTAGACAGCAACCACCCAGGGAGGTACTACCGTCCTGCCAAGTGAGTGTAAAACGAAAGCCTGTACGTATTTGTTTTACATGATGGTAGGATTGCTGGTGTCTTTTTTCTGTCTCATAAACATGCAAGATTTCAGGTACGTCTTGCTACTTCTACTTACACTTAGGTCACACTACACATTCATGTACAAGCATATATATATACACACACCTCTGGGTTTTCTATTTTCTTACTAGTTCTTGTTCATATTTCCTCTTATCTCTATGGGGAAGTGGAACAAAATTCTTCCTCCGGAAGCCATGCGTGTCATAAGAGTTGACTAAAATGCTGGGAGCAAGGGGCTAGTAACCCCTTCTCCTGTATACATTACTAAAGTTAAAAAGAGCAACTTTTGTTTTTCTCTTTGGGCCACCCTGCCTTGGTGGGAAACGGCCGATTTGTTGAAAGAATAAGTTGTTTACTGAGTATACCAGGTAAAGTGTACGGTAGGGTTATTATTGAAAGAATTAGAGGTAAGACAGAGAGTAGGATTGCACATGAGTTAAGGAGGCTTTAGAGTGGGTAGGGGATGTGTAGATCAAGTGTTTACATTGAAGCATATATGTGAACAGTATTTAGATAAAGGTAGGGAAGTTTTCATTGCATTTATGTATTTAGAAAAGGCATATGATAGAGTGGATAGGGGAGCAATGTGGCAAATGTTGCAAGTGTATGGAATAGGTAGTAAGTTACTGAATGCTGTAAAGAGTTTTTATGAGGATAGTGAGGCTCAGGTTAGGGTGTGTAGGAGAGGGAGATTACTTCCCAGTAAAAGTAGGTCTCAGACAGGGATGTGTAATATCACCATGGTTGTTAAATATATTTATAGATGGGGTTGTAAAAAGAAGTAAATGCTAGGGTGTTGGGGAGAGGGGTGGGATTAAATTATGGGGAATCAAATGCAAAATGGGAGTTGACACAGTTACTTTTTGCTGATGATACTGTGCTTTTGGGAGATTCTAAAGAAAAGTTGCAAAGGTTAGTGGACGAGTTTGGGAGGGTGTGTAAAGGTAGAAAGTTGAAAGTGAACATAGATAAGAGTAAGGTGATGAGGGTATCAAATGATTTAAATAAAGAAAAATTGGATATCACATTGGAGAGAGGGATTATGGAAGAAGTGAATGTTTTCAGATATTTGGGAGTTGACTTGTCAGCAGATGGGTTTATGAAGGATGAGGTTAACCATAGAATTGATAAAGGAAAAAAGGTGAGTGATACGTTGAGGTATCTGTGGAGACAAAAAACGTTATCCATGGAGGCAAAGAAGGGAATGTACGAAAGTATAGTGGTACCAACACTTATATGGGTGTGAAGAATGGGTTGCAAATGCTTCAGCGTGGAGGCGGCTGGAGGCAGTGGAGATGTCCTGTCTAAGGGCAATGTGTGGTGGAAATATTATGCAGAAAATTCGGAGTGGAAATTAGGAGGTGGTGTGGAGTTACTAAAAGTATTTGTCAGAGGGTTGAAGAGGGGTTGTTGAGGTGGTTTGGTCATTTAGAGAGAATGGATCAGAGTAGAATGACTTGGAGAGCGTATAAATCTGTAGGGGAAGGAAGGCGGGGTAGGGGTTGTCCTCGAAAAGGTTGGAGGGAGGGGGTAAAGGAGGTTTTGTGGGCGAGGGGCTTGGACTTCCAGCAAGCATGTGTGAGCGTGTTAGATAGGATTGAATGGAGACGAATGTTTTTTGGAACCTGACGAGCTGTTGGAGTGTGAGCAGTATAATATTTTGTGAAGACATTCAGGGAAACCAGTTAGCCGGACTTGAGTCCTGGAAATGGGAAGTACAATGCCTGCACTTTAACCCTTTCAGGGTCCAAACCGTAATTCTACGTCATGAGCTCAATTCACTCAGATAAGCTTTGAGATGTAAATTTGGGCCTAGATATGAGAGAATACATCTATGTGGTAAGTGTGCACCACATAAAACAAATCCTGCAGCACACAGTGCATAATGAGAAAAAAAAAACTGGAACCGTAATTTTCGATTAAAACAGCGACTGCAGTGTTTTTTGGTATACTTTTTATAGTTTTATTTGCGATTTCTTGGTCTCATTTGATAGAATGGAAGATATATTACAGACGTAGAGATGATTTTGATTGGTTTTAGTACTGGAAATGTCTTGAAACTGAGCTCAAAGTAGCGGAAATGTTAAATTTTTTCCGATGTTGAAGAGTAAACAAATGACCTCACACGTCTAATACGCACCAGCTGGTGGGTCTAATATACGTTCACAAATGTGTTGATATTATTTGTACAATTATTACAATATTGCATAACAGCAAATCTTCCATTTTTTGGTTTGAATAAAAATTCATTGTGAATAAAAAATCAAAATGAAATTCATTTGTAAAGACTGAAAACATAACTAATGAACAGAGGAAATGTTAGTTTAGTGCCAGGAATGCCTGCATTGTTTATTCTGCACCCTATTTTGAAATTGGAATACGTATTTTGAACTTTGAGTTAAATTGGCTAAATTACCAATTTCCAATCACTTTATTTTGTAGTTGAAACGGTTGACTGGGCGATTTCTTGTGCTCAATCGATAGAATAGAAGTAATACTAGTGAAATAGCTAAGAATTTGGTCGACTGGAATAATGTAATTGGCCTAAAATGGGAGTCAAAGTCGGCAAAATTGCCGATGCGTAAATATCGCTGACACATCAAAATTCGCGAGAGCATAATTTCGTCAATTTTCAATCAAATTTCGTACTTTTTGTTTTATTACCTTCAGAAAAAGATTCTCTACCATTTCATAAGAAAAAATAAGCAATTTTTTCTTTTTAATTCTTGGACACTGGCACACCCCTTCCAAAAATGGCCTTGGACCCTGAAAGGGTTAAAGGAGGGGTCTGGGATAGTGAGAGTTGGGAGGGACTTATTCTCAGCTGTCGTATCTGATTATGTATGAGTGAGGTGAAAGTGTTGAATGATGATGAAAGTATTTTCTTTTTGGGGATTTTCTTTCTTTTTGGGTCACCCTGCCTCGGTGGGAGACAGCCGACTTGTTGAAAAAAAAAAAATATTGAAGGCCAGAAGAACCAGGGTGGATGGGGGCAGGCTGTTTGAAAGGCAAGAAACAAGTATTTGGGGACACAGCTGGAAGTTAAACAGGGATGTCAGGAAATATTTCTTCAGTCTTAGTAAGGCCCACGAGACAAGGAATGAGTGAATTTAGCAAGCATCAAGTAATGCTAGCATTTTAAGTTCAGACCTCTGCTGTGTTGATTGAATTGAGATACCTGTAGCTATTGATACCAATGCACAAATACTATGTTTGAGAATTGAATAGATAAGTGTATAGTATATGTCCAGCAGCAGTATAGAGTGGGTACATAGTATCCATGGTGATAGTACATAGTAATGATCTTTGAAAGTTCATATACCTATTGTTGAACAAAAATATGCATAGAATAAGTATTGAATTTCAATTACTATGGGAGTAGGCATAGGACTTTACCTTCATGTAGGTTTAGTATTTTTTAATATAATAATGAGAGCCTGATAGATCACTAGTGTTTTGTATCACGAATAGCACTGTTCTTTGAATATGAATGTACTGATGAAGTGACTCCAATATTGTGTCTAGAAAGTGTTGATAACATAGCCCACACTATATGCAGATGGATTCTTTTGTTTTAGTTGAGTTATTAAGCGTATAGACATGCTATAAAAAATTAAAATTTGCTGTGTAACTCCACATTTTGTAACGTTTCAAACATTTGCTAAAGAATATTAATTTGTCTGCTTCTGCTATGAATGAAGTAATCATTTCTATAAATTGTATTATATATGATTTGCATCCTTGTTAGTAGCCTTATTTGTCATACATTTTAACCACCTTTAGCAAACTTTTAGTAGTTTTGTTGACATTGGACCATAACACTAGACACAGATCACTCCTTGATGTTCCCAGTGTCCATCTAACACTATGTAAAAACTCAATGCATATAAAAGGCACGAAAATTTGGAATTCATTACCTGTCATTGCCAAAGAAACCCTACCTGTACCCCAATTCAAAACGATGCTAAAAAACCACCTTCTCACCCAAAGCAAATTGCTCAATATCAAACATTCCCAGCAAAGTAGAATAATCACTTAACGTAAAAACCTGACTAATCAATTGAATGTAAAACCTGTTATGAATATTACATACTTAGCTAATTATTTCCACAACACTTACATTATAATGACCACATAAACTAACTGCAATGCAATTAGTTGTTTTAAATTGTTATCTCACTCAATTAGTTGCATTGCTACAATAAATTGCTACAATTAATTGATATGTTCAACTTATATTCAAACTTTATAACTTAGATATGCAACTTTACTAATTTTATAAATTATCAACCATAACTTTTTATTATTTTATTATTATTATTGCTTTAATTTGTTTAATCTGATTTAATTAAGTTTATAATGAAGACAAAAGTACAAAACTATGTTTAAAAAATGTCATGTCTAAACTATGTTCAAATTTCATAGCTTAAATACTCACCTATACTCATTGTAAATTATCTACAAAAATTCTTACAATTTAGTTTTAAGTTAATTTTAAGTCTGCCCAAAATGCCCTGCATATTAGGGGCTTTAGGCATGTACACCTCATGTAATCTCAATAACCAAATGTAATTCTTTGTATCATGTCCAAATAAACTATTATTATTATTATTATTATTATTATTAAATGCACAAGTGAATCAATGAGAGAGTGATTTTCTGTTACCAGTAATTGTTATATAGCTTGAAGCCACCTTTTATAACAGCTGTTTTTGGAACTTTTATAACCATGCCTTTGTAATGCCTCCTCTCAGCACTTGGGGAGTTTACTCGCTGCAGCCGATTACTAGTGGACTCGAAGATCACTCTTGGCCTCGGTGGTGTTCTTATTGTACTCGTTTCTGTCTCATCATCTGTTGGCATTTATGGCTACATTGGAATTCCTGCTACGCTTATCATCATTGAAGTAAGTTAATGCATACTTGCTAACTGCCTAATGATGTAAGATTTAAAATTTTAAGTATTCCCATTAATTTTTATTCAATTACACAAATAACCCACACACTTTAGACTTGAAACTTGAGAAGTTTTAGTCATCCAAAACGCTCTCATAAGTTTGTCTTCTTTGTGCAAGTTATTTGCGTATTGTTCCCATGACTGAATTGTGCCTTTTTATTGTTTTATTTCATTATTTTTGTTATTAGTGATGTTTGAAGTCAGTATTTCAGAAAGCTATTTACTACTTGTGAATACTTATTGCCAGCCAGACATAGTTTTGTTTTAAATGGTAATTAAATTTTGTTTAATAAAAAATACAGTGGAACCCCGGTTTTTATCCTTAATCCATTCCAGAAGGTTGGTCGAAATCCGAAATGGATGAAAACTGAAGTAATACAGTGGTACCTCGGTTAACGGTATTTTTTCATTCCAGAATGCTGTTCAAGTGCCATTACCAAACGAATTTATCCCCATTAGGAATAATGTAAAATAGACTAGTCCTTTTAGACCCCCAAAAATACACTTACAAAAGCATTTAAAAAAATAAACTTACATCAAAGGGTGAGTCTTTGGACCATCGTTAACCGAGGTACCACTGTATTTCCCATAAGAAATAATGTAAATCCAATTAATCCGTTCCAGACACCCAAAAATATTAACAAAAAATAAATTTTATAGAGAATAACTATAGTGTTGCAGCTCTTCAGTGGTTAGCTCTTCCCTGTGGTCGTCCACAAACTTCCACATCCTGGCCACTCGCATCCAACCCCATGGACTTCCCCAGACACAATAGATTCCACAACAGGCGTAGGGTTGTCAAGTTTACATTAACTTATATTAAGTTAGTAATAGAACTAGGCATTAAAAAACACACTAAAAAGTAAGACATACACAGTACAGTGGACCCTCGGTTTTCGTTGAAAATTCTTTCCAGAATGCTGTTTGAGTACCATTACCGAACGAATTTGTTCCCATAAGAACAAATGTAAATTTGATTAGTCTTTTCAGAACCCCACAAATACACTTACAAAAGCTCTTACAAAAATACATTTGCATAATTGTTCGAGTTTGGAGGTGAACGAAAACTGAGGGTCCACTGTACATTCATTACTTACCTTAAAATATTTGTAGTCTTAATGTAGGGCGAGAGGTGAGTAGTACTTATTTGTAGATAGCCGGTAGGTAGCCTGGGCTACATACATACACCTACCTACATAGCTACACGATATTTAATGCAGCCCAGAGCCATATTATTACCATCGACATACCATGTTCACCGAGTTTAATCGTTTCTAACAACTACCTTTAGATGCCATCATAAACAAAGGGAGAAGTAATGAATAATTCATGCCGAGAATTGTAAACAAAAGCATTATGTATTAAGGGGGTTGACTGGGCCAATGCAGATTCTTAAAAGTTTTCTCTGGTGCTGGACCAGAGAAAACAATGTTTTCCCTCCACTGACTACCACCCCTCCATAGCATATAAACATTGCATGTTTATATGCTGTGTAATGTGTTTTCTTATAATTTTGAAGAAAATATCATAACTGGATTAATGAAAATGTCTATATTAATGTAAAATAAGACATTTAATGTGCCCAATAGTGATTATTATTAGTACAGTGGTACCCCGAGTTTCGAACTGCTCCCAACTTGACCAATTATGTAAGTGTATTATTGTAAGTACTTTTGTAAGTGTATTTTTGGGGGTCTGAAACGGACTAATCTAATTTACATTATTCCTTATGGGAACAAATTCGTTCGGTAACGGCACTCGAACAGCCTTCTGGAACAAAGAAAGTTCGAAACTCAAGGTACCACTATATTACGTAATGTTTTCCCTCCGCCCAGCAACCACCCCTCCAGGCAGAGACGTCTGGTACGGACAATTTTCGAGAGGTTGTACGAAACCTAGGGTAAAAATTCGCCAAAAAAAGTGGTTAAATCCGAATTGTACGATATCTGAACCGGACAAAAACCGAGGTTCCACTGTATGTTGCCTCTAGCAAGACAGTGATGGAGTAAATGATTATGAAAGTTCTTTTTCAGGTCACCCTGCCTCAGTGAGAATTGACAGTGTGTTAAAAAAAAAACATTTTCTTGAATTTTCAGGTAATCCCCTTCTTAGTTTTGGCTGTTGGAGTAGACAACATGTTCATCTTGGTTCAGACATACCAGCGAGAGTCTCGTCGTCCCACAGAATCACGATCCGAACATATTGGTCGCATTGTTGGACAAGTAGCACCAACCATTCTGCTTGCATCTTGCTCAGAGGCTGCTTGCTTCTTCTTAGGTACTTGCCAGTTTTTCTGATAGCACATTGTTGAAAACTTTGGCCTATATGAATGTCCTGAAATTATTAAGTTTTTTTATATATTTTCAGGAATTTATCTTAGTGAGCTTATGCTATTTCAAACTTTACTGAATTTTCCAGGTTAGTGCTGTTGCATTTTAATTATAATGTACAGCCTCTCCTTACTTAACGACAGAGTTCTGTTCATAAGACCACGTTGTTAAACGAATTCGTTGCTAAGTGGGGAGCATACTATAATGGTAGTTTGTGTCAATAATCTTTGACATTGTTTTAATGCCACCTTTGCACCAATTATAACATTTCTAGTATATTTTAAAATGTTTATACAGTAGTGTACTGTATATTGAAATAAACAGAATAGAGGAAATCAGCTCAAATATACATTACAGTGGTACCTTGACTTATGAGTTTAATTCGTTCCGTGACCCAGCTCATAACTCAATTTGCTTGTATATCAAATCAATTTTCTTCATTGAAATTAATTGAAATGCCATTAATCCATTCTAGCCCCCAGAATACCACCCCAATTTTTTTGTTACGGGTTTTTAAATAAGAAAAATGTATTTATAAATAAGAAATGATTTTTGCCAGGTCCCAGCAATGTTTTAGAAATGCTGGAGTATATATGAAACTCCTTGAAGCATGGTGTAAGATGAGTGTCACTCCATTGCTGACAGTGCAGCAGTGGTGACATTTGATGATCATGCACTGCCTTAGCTTTATTTTTCACTGTTACACATAAACATGTCTATCTGTTTCTATCTGTATCTGTCTGTCTAGCTTTGTCTGTTTATCTCTGTCTCTGCTTATCTGTCTTCCTGTTTGCCTGTGTTTCTGTCTTCCTGTCTGCCTGTGTTTCTGTCTGCCTGTGTTTCTGTCTTCCTGTCTGCCTGTGTTTCTGTCTTCCTGTGTTTCTGTCTTCCTGTCTGCCTGTGTTTCTGTCTTCCTGTCTGCCTGTGTTTCTGTCTTCCTGTCTGCCTGTGTTTCTGTCTTCCTGTCTGCCTGTGTTTCTGTCTTCCTGTCTGCCTGTGTTTCTGTCTTCCTGTCTGCCTGTGTTTCTGTCTTCCTGTTTGCCTGTGTTTCTGTCTTCCTGTCTCTGTCTCAGAGAGAGAGCTGCTCATGAACCAAAAGGTATTACACACAATGCAGAGTCGTCACCCTGATTCCTGAACAAGTGAAAATGGTATCACTTGCCAATCATGTATTATGCCTTATATCTACAAGCATAGTATAGCACTTTGTCAGAGACACACCGCATAGAAGGCAGTAGCACTGCAGGTAATAGCACAGAGACACGGATAGACACAGAACACACAGACACGATAGACAGAGATGCAGACACTGGATAGGACACAGATACAGTGACACAGACACGATGAGACATGGGTGGCAGCGCTCTGCTTCACAGCACGGAGGGCCCGGGTCTCAACTGTGCGCCAGAGCAGAGGCGTCACACAGTAAACAGATAATCAAGGACAGATGGATGCATAGATGACAGACCAGATAGCAAAACACAGCAGACACAGACACACACAGATAGCAAAGAACAGTAGACAGAGGACACTAGGACTAGACACAGATAGACAAGACACAGATAGACAAGAAGAGACACAGATAGACAAAAGACGATAACACTAGACAACACAGATAGACAAGAGACAGATAGACAAGAGAACACAGATAGACAAGAGAGACACAGATAGACAAGAGAACACAGATAGACGAAGAGACACAGATAGACAAAGACACAGATAGGAACACAGATAGACAAGAGAGACAGATAGACAAGAGAGGCACAGATAGACAAGAGAAGACACAGATAGACAAGAGAGAGACACAGATAGACAAGAGAGACACAGATAGACAAGAGAGACACAGATAGACAAGAGAACACAGATAGACAAGAAGACACAGATAGACAAGAGAGACACAGATAGACAAAGAGAGACACAGATAGACAAGAGAGAGACACAGATAGACAAGAGGAGACACAGATAGACAAGAGAGACACAGATAGACAAAGAACACAGATAGACAAGAGACACAGATAGACAGAGCACAGATAGACAAGAGAGCACAGATAGACAAGAGAGACACAGATAGACAAGAGAGACACAGATAGACAAGAGAGAACAGATAGACAAGAGAACACAGATAGACAAGAGAGAGCACAGATAGACAAGAGAGACACAGATAGACAAAGAGAGACACAGATAGACAAGAAAACACAGATAGACAAGAGAGACACAGATAGACAAGAGAGCACAGATAGACAAGAGAGAGACACAGATAGACAAGAGAGAGACACAGATAGACAAGAGAGAGACACAGATAGACAAGAGAGAGACACAGATAGACAAGAGAGAGACACAGATAGACAAGAGAGAGACACAGATAGACAAGAGAGAGACACAGATAGACAAGAGAGAACACAGATAGACAAGAGAGACACAGATAGACAAGAGAGAACACAGATAGACAAGAGAGAACAGATAGACAAGAGAGAGCACAGATAGACAAGAGAGAGACACAGATAGACAAGAGAGAGACAAACAGATAGACAAGAGAGCACAGATAACAAAGAGAGACACAGATAGACAAGGAGAGACACAGATAGACAAGAGAGAGACACAGATAGACAAGAGAGACACAGATAGACAAGAAGAGCACAGATAGACAAGAGGACACAGATAGACAAGAGAGAGCACAGATAGACAAGAGAGACACAGATAGACAAGAGAGAGACACAGATAGACAAGAGAGAAGATACAAAGAAATGACAAGAGAGACAAGATGCAAGAGAGCAAGATAGACAAGAGAGAGACACAGATAGACAAGAGAGAGACACAGATAGACAGAGAAAGATGACAAAGAGAGACAATGAGAGAGACACAGATAGACAAGAGAGACACAGATAGACAAGAGAGAGACACAGATAGACAAGAGAGAGACACAGATAGACAAGAGAGAGACACAGATAGACAAGAGAGAGACACAGATAGACAAGAGAGAGACACAGATAGACAAGAGAGAGACACAGATAGACAAGAGAGAGACACAGATAGACAAGAGAGACGACACAGATAGACAAGAAGAGAGACACAGATAGACAAGAGAGAGACACAGATAGACAAGAGAGAGACACAGATAGACAAGAGAGAGACACAGATAGACAAGAGAGAGACACAGATAGACAAGAGAGAGACACAGATAGACAAGAGAGTAGAGACACAGATAGACAAGAGAGCAGATACAAGATAGACAAGAAGAGAGACACAGATAGACAAGAGAGAACACAGATAGACAAGAGAGAGACACAGATAGACAAGAGAGAGACACAGATAGACAAGAGAGAGACACAGATAGACAAGAGAGAGACACAGATAGACAAGAGAGAGACACAGATAGACAAGAGAGAGACACAGATAGACAAGAGAGAGACACAGATAGACAAGAGAGAGACACAGATAGACAAGAGAGAGACACAGATAGACAAGAGAGAGACACAGATAGACAAGAGAGAGACACAGATAGACAAGAGAGAGACACAGATAGACACAGAGACACAGACACAGAGACAGACACACACAGTTAGACACAGTTAGACACAGAGACATAGTTAGACAGACACAGACAGACACACAGATAGTCACAGACACAGATAGACACAGACACAGACAGCCAAAGCAACTCAGCCAGCCAGCTGGCCACCCAACCAGCCGGCCTGCCGAACATGTATTACACGTTACAGAATTTTCTCTTAGGGCATACGTTATAGAACATTCTGGCAGGATGACATTACCAGTGGTATAAAAATTGAAAGGATGTTACACCTTGGTTAGTATCGAGGTTTTTGATATTTCCTTGGTATCTCCTGTGAGTGGCGGCGTATCTGAAGCTCACTCGTAACTCTGATTTTGGCTCACAACTCGAAGCAAAAAATCGACTATGTGACAGCTCGTAACTCTGAAAACTCGTAAGTTGGCGGCACTCCTAAGTCAATGTACCACTGTATTTAGGTATGAATACTGTTCAGAGAGCCCATTGTAAGTCCAAGGCGTCGGTAAACGAGTACGTCGCTAAGTGAGGAGAGGCTGTATTTAACCTTGCCAAGAGTTTCATTATTATAATATTTAGTGTTTGACTCTTAAACTGTGAGCATTTTAGTTGTTAAACACTGCCAGTGAGGTGACAGATAATTATAATATATACACATTAATGATGTTTATTTTGAATATTTATAGGAGCACTGTCTGGCATGCCAGCTGTACATGCCTTTGCCCTTTATGCTGGAATGGCTCTAACTATTGACTTCATCCTCCAAGTGACCTGTTTTGTCTCTCTTGTGGCTCTGGATGCTAAGAGACAGGAGGTGAGCGTGACTATAGAAGGAATTGTAGGAGCATAGTACAGTGGTACCCCTACTTACGAGCAAAATTCGTTCCAGTCGGCTATTCAAGTGCAGATACCAAAGGAATTTTTTCCCATAAGAAATAATGAAAATTAGGTTAATCCATTTCAGACCCCTAAAAATACACTTACAAAAGCACCTACAAAAATACACTTACATAATTGTTCGAGTTGGGAGCTGCTCGTAAGTACAGGTACCACTGTATATACCAAGACTTTGAAATTTAATTTAAAATACACTACAGCAAAATTAATTTCAAATTATGCATTAGCGAGAGTAAATAAATACAGTAATTAAAAAATAGGAGAAAATAAGTTCCAGAGGTTAGGAAATATGATATGGCTAACAGAAAAGTAAAGCCCATCCTTATTGAATCAGCAGTTGATGAATGATTGATATACAGTAGACATAGTAGACATCATAAATATGTGTATGCATAAGTAAACTTTGATCAGACTATTTGCCTGACAGTTTCGAGAAGTGTCTGGGCAACTTTGTTTGGAAGACAGTGCCCTTTGCCATACTACCAAAGACATAAAGAATTAAACCACGGAACATGAGGTTTGAACCCATGGCAAGTGACTCCTAAAACTCCAGGCCAAGTTGGATGAATCTTGTTAGAGCCAGCCGGCCGAGAGGCCGAAGTCTTTAGTCACTTGCCATGGGTTCAAACACCACCCATTCCACAGTTTGTTTGCAATCATGTCATTACAATATCGTGAGACATAAAGAATTGGCTAAATGATTGTGATTTACCATACTTTAATGACTGGCCTGAAATCTCAAAGGACTTAAATCTGATAGAGAACATTTGGAACCTTATTAAATATAAGCTTCATGTCATGGAAACTTCTATCCTTCTTAAGTTGGCCTTAGACTCGACTCACAGGTTAGACCCATAAGGGGTGAGAGGGGGTAAGTGGGAACAGGTGAAGAATATCTCTGGAGAGGAATGTCTTCAGAAAGAGAGTTGGGGCTCAACCCAGCAGCAGAGCAGAGTAACAGGCTGAGCTTGCTGGCAAAATTATGCCAGCAAGGCAGGATCGCAGGAAAATCAGCTATGTGCAAGGTGGCAGTTGTGACGATTTACAGCAGGTTTTCAGTAGAGAAGCCATTTTTTATTTTCTTGAAGCTTGATTTTGAAATGGGGTCTAGTTTAACTTCATTTACAATTCTTCAGTGGATTCAAGTACAGTGGACCCCAGAGTTTCGGCCGTAATCCGTTCCAGGAGCTAGGCCTCAACTCAAACTGGCCGAAAGTCGAACTAATAATTCCCATAAGAAATAATGTAAATACAATTAATCCGTTTCACCCAAAAATATTCACAAAAAAATCATTTTTTTTAAAGAATAAATACTATAGTTTTACATACAGAAAACAGTGAGAAATAAATCTTTCTTTCTTTCAACACGTCGGCTGTTTCCCACCGAGGCAGGGTGGCCCAAAAGGAAAAACAAAAGTTTCTCCTTTTACATTTAGTAATACATACAGGAGAAGGGGTTACTAGCCCCTTGCTCCTGGCATTTTAGTCGCCTCTTACGACACACATGGCTTACGGAGGAAGAATTGAAGAATTCTGTTCCACTTCCCCATGGAGATAAGAGGAAATAAGAACAAGAACTAGTAAGAAACTAGAAGAAAACCCAGAGGGGTGTGTGTATATATATGCTTGTACATGAATGTGTAGTGTGACCTAAGTGTAAGTAGAAGTAGCAAGATGTACCTGAAATCTTGCATGTTTATGAGGCAGAAAAAAGACACCAGCAATCCTACCATCATGTAAAACAATTACAGGCTTTCGTTTTACACTCACTTGGCAGGACGGTAGTACCTCCCTGGGTGGTTGCTGTCTACCAACCTACTACCTAGGGAGAAATAAATATAAAGCACTTATTTTAATGGATAAATGAACATTTGAATCAGTTTTACCTTTATTAAAGAGACTTGTTGGCATATGAGAGAGGCAGGAGAGTTTGTTTGGAGGCAGGACAAGATAGCCCTTCAATATGACACTAATATAAACTCTACGGCTTATTTATCTATCACAATTCATCTTATATGACATAATAAACAATATTAATAACATAGAAACATGATATATACTCTAGAATGAATAAAATGACATTATGTATGATAGGTCTGGCAGTAGTGTTATTGTTGTTGGGTTTATAGGGGCCACTGACCATAAGCTGTACATAGTGGTGGTGGTGGAGGCAGCAGAAGCCACCACCACTATTCACACTGAAACAATGTACGCAATTTATAAATAAGAAATATTTACACTTTAATTTATAAATAAGAAATATTTACACTTTAATTTATAAATAAGAAATATTTACACTTTAATTTATAAATAAGAAATATTTACACTTTAATTTATAAATAAGAAATATTTACACTTTAATTTATAAATAAGAAATATTTACACTTTAATTTATAAATAAAAAATATTTACACTTTAATTTATAAATAAGAAATATTTACACTAATTTATAAATAAGAAATATTTACACTTGCCTTGGAAGAGATGGTGGCAGAGGGCAGTGTTGGTCTCAGTGCCCCTATATACTACCTCAAACAAAATGGAGTTAAGTTTCGTGTAGTCATTTTTCTATCGCTTAATCGCTTAACTTACTTCCTACACTGTTAATGCTACACTTTATCGCTGCCTGGTGCTATAACCTTTATCGACTCATGCTGCTTTAGTATCGTATATATCGTTGAATCACTGAAGAAGGCACATTCTCTCCTCTCTGTTCCTCCTTCACTTTGGTACTTTGCTACAATTTCTTTCTTCAGTTCTATCGTGTTTGTCACTTTCTTTACCAATAGGCTGCCACAATGAAGTTTCTTTGGGCCCATGGTGGCTTATTTCACAGTCACAATTAATAAACAAGCACTAAACACAATGAATTTATTGTGAAATGTTTGGATGAGTGCACAGGGTAATGATCACTCAAGGATAAACAAAGCTAGACTGGCTCACGACGCCTGCGCAGGTAGGTGTGCAAGCGTGGGCAGGCAGACAGGTCTGGTATGCAGGCCGAAACTCGGGGAAACAGCCAATAGTCGGGCTAAAATTGGGCTGAAAAAAGCGACCAAAACACAAGTCGGCCAATACTCAGGGTAGCCGAAACTCGGGGGTTCACTGTAGTTCCTTAGTTGTACATAGTTGTTTTGGGATGCAGGTAATCTTAACCGTTCCTTTTTGAAGTTAAGAGTGTAGTTCTTTGCAATACACAGAATTGCTGTTTGGTTCAGTTAAGATGGCCTTTTCAGTGCCAAGGAGACTTGAGGGCATCAAGAGGGAGGGTAATCTTTTGAAATACAAGTTTAGGTGAGGAACCCATAAATATTTTATTTCTTAAACAGTAGATTATGGTGAGAGGTCTCATTTTCTGTGTGATCTGTTTATTTGCATGCATATTTATGATGCCTACTATACTTGAGGGGTGCAGCTGGAAAATTTTGTAAAATTCCTAGAAAGAGTTATTATAATATTTTATCTGTGAACCATTGTTGGACACATGGCTCAACTATTTTTTTTAAATCAGGAATGATAGGTATAAAATTAATGTTTTCTTTTTTAGAGCAAGAACATTCATATACTGCTGTATATATTTTTGTTTCCCATTACATATTAGACATATGGTAGATACCTATGTAGATATATATACTGGGGATTAAGCTGTGCAAGTTACAGGCTTCATACTAGGGTGCATAAAAGTTATGAAGACAGTACAGCATTTTAAAGGAAATTGTTATTGTGGGAACAAATTAATATTAATGAAGGGATTTTTTAGCTAGTTTCTAGAGGTGGGAAGTACAGTGCTTGCACTGAAGGATGAGTAAGGTGTGTGCTAATACCATTAAGACCTGCTCTGTCAGAATGTTGGCAGAATCTTTGTAAGTAGTTTTAGGAATAACTTTTCATTACTTTAGTATGCAGAAAAATTTAAATACATTAACAAGGTAAATTTTTGACAGGAAAACAGATACGATATCCTGTGTTGCATAAAAGGCTCTGACAAGGAAACAGACTCACGAGAAAAACTTCTACACAAGTTGTTCAAGCATGTGTACACCCCAGCTCTTCTCTCTCGTGTGGCTCGACCAATTGTGATGATTGTGTTTGCTGGTTGGCTATGTTCCAGTATTGCTGTTTTACCCAAGATTATGATTGGTCTTGATCAAGAGCTTTCCATGCCAGATGACTCGTACCTTCAGAAGTATTTTGAGGTGAGTTATACCTTGTTAAATGTTGAAGAAGATAGGGAAGCTGTGATTTTGTGTATAGGGCAAGGAGGAATAACATCTTGTAGGCGTGAGGAAGAGCCAGTTGTGAGTGTGGGGGAAGTTCGTGAGGCAGTGGGTAGAATGAAAGGGGGTAAGGCAGCTGGGATTGATGGAATAAAGATAGAAATGTTGAAAGCAGGTGGCGATATAGTTTTGGAGTGGTTGGTGCTATTATTTAATAAATGTATGGAAGAGGGTAAGGTACCTAGGGATTGCCGGAGAGCATGCATAGTTCCTTTGTATAAAGGCAAAGGGGACAAAAGAGAATGCAGAAATTATAGGGGAATAAGTCTGTTGAGTATACACCTGGTAAAGTGTATGGTAGAGTTATTATTGAAAGAATTAAGAGTAAGATGGAGAGTAGGATAGCAGATGAACAAGGAGGCTTTAGGAAAGGTAGGGGGTGTGAAGACCAAGTGTTTACAGTGAAACATATAGGTGAACAGTATTTAGATAAGGTTAGAGGTTTTTATGGCATTTATGGATTTGGAAAAGGCATATGATAGGGTGGATAGGGAAGCAATGTGGCAGATGTTGCAGGTGTATGGAATAGGAGGTAGGTTACTGAAAGCAGTGAAGAGTTTTTACGAGGATAGTGAGGCTCAGGTTAGTGTATGTAGGAGAGAGGGAGATTATTTCCCAGTAAAAGTAGGCCTTAGACAAGGATGTGTGATGTCACCATGGTGGTTCAATATATTTATAGATGGGGTTGTAAGAGAAGTGAATGTGCAGGTGTTGGCAAGAGGTGTGGGGTTAAAAGATAAAGAATCTAACACAAAGTGGGAGTTGTCACAGTTGCTCTTTGCTGATGACACTGTGCTTTTGGGTGATTCTGAAGAGAAGTTGCAGAGGTTGGTGGATGAGTTTGGTAGGGTATGTAAAAAAAGAAAATTTAAAGTGAATATAGGAAAGAGTAAGGTGATGAGGATAACAAAAAATTAGGTGATGAAAGCTTGGAGGGGAAGAGTATGGAGGAAGTGAATGTACAGTGGACCCCGAAAATCGGCCCTAATCCATTCCAGGAGCTAGGCCTAAAATCGAACTGGCCGATTTTTGAACCCTTATTTCCCATAAGAAATAATGTAAGTACAATTAATCCGTTCCACCCAAAAATATTCACCAAAAATTCATTTTTTTAAAGAATAAATACTATTGTTTTACATACAGAAAACAATGAGAAATAAATATAAAGCACTAATTTTAATTGATAAATGAACAGTTAAATCCGTTTTACCTTTATTGAAGACTTGTTGGCGTATGAGAGAGGCAGGAGTTTGTTTGGAGGCAGGACAAGATAGTCCTTCAATATGACAATAATATCAACCCTACAGCTTATTTATCTAGCACAATTCATCTAATATGACATAAAAACAATATTAATAACATAGAAACATGATATAAACTCTAGAATGAATAAAATATGTCATTACGAGTGAAAGGACTGGTGGTGGTGTTGTTGTTGGGTGTAAGGGCCACTGTCAATAAGCCGTGGTGGTGGTCAGCTGCAGCAGAAAGCCACCACCACTATTCACACAAACAACTGTACATAATTTATAAATAAGAAATATTCACACTTATACAAATAAGAAATATTTACACTTACCTTGGAGGAGATGTTGACAGAGGGCGGCTCTGGTCTCAGTGTCCCTATATTCCACAAACAAACAATGGAGGAGTTATGTTTCGTGTTGTCATTTTTCTATCGATTAATGGCTTAACTTACTTGCTACACTATTAATGCTACACTTTATCACTGGCTGGTGCTATAGCCTTTATCGACTTGTGCTGCTTTAGAATCGTACATATCGTAGAATCACTGAAGAAGGCACATTCTCCCCTCTCTTCCTCCTCCACTTTGGTACTTTGCTACAATTTCTTTCTTCAATTCTATCGTGATTGTCACTTTCTTTACCAAAGGGCTGCCACTATGAAGTTTCTTTGGGCCCATGGTGGCTTATTTCACAGTCACAATCAATAAACAAGCACTAAACACAATGAATTTATTGTGAAAAACAAAGCTAGACTGGCTCAAGACGTTTGCTCAGTGAGGTGTGCAAGCGTGGGGCAGGTGGACAGGTCTGGGACGCGGGCTGATAATCAGGGAAACGGCCGATAATTGGGCAAAAATTGGGCCAAAAAAAGCGATCAATAATCGAGCCGGCAGATAATCAGACCAGCCGATTTCCGGGGGTCCACTGTATTCAGATATATTTAGGAGTGGACGTGTCAGCAGATGGGTCTATGAGGGCTGAGGTGAATCATAGAATTGATGAGGGAAAAAGGGTGAGTGGTGCACTTAGGAGTCTGTGGAGACAAAGAACTTAGTCCGTGGAAGCAAAGAGGGGAATGTATGAGAGTATAGTTATACCAGTGCTCTTATATGAGTGTTAAGCATGGGTGGTGAATGTTGGAACAAGGAGAAGGCTGAAGACAGTGGAGATGTCATGTCTGAGGGCAGTCTGTGGTGTGAATATAATGCAGAGAATTCGTAGTTTGGAAATTAGGAGGTGCAGGATTACCAAAACTATTATATCCGGAATACTGAGGAGGGGTTGTTGAGGTGGTTCGGACATGTAGAGAGGATGGAACAAAATAGAATGACTGAGTGTATAAATCTGCAGTGGAGGGAAGGCGGGATAGGGGTCAGCCTAGGAAAGGTTGGAGGGAGGGGGATAAAGGAGGTTTTGTGTGCGAGGGGTTTAGACTTCCAGCAAGCATGCATGCGTGAGTGTATTTGATAGGAGTGAATGGAGACAAATGGTTTTTAGCCCTTGACGTGCTGTTGGAGTGTGAGCAAGGTAACATATATGAAGGGATTCAGGGAAACCAGCAGGCTAGACTTGATTCCTGGAGATGGGAAGTACAATGGCTGCACTCTGAAGGAGGGGTGTTAATGTTGCAGTTTTATAACTGTAGTGTAAGCATGCGTCTGGCAAGACAGTGATGAAGTGAATAATGATGAAAGTTTTTCTTTTTCGGGCCACCCTGCCTTGGTGGGAAACGGCCGTTGTGTTAATAAAATTAAAAAATTATACCTTCAGAAGTATTTTGAGGTGAGTTATACCTTCAGAAGTATTTTGAGGTGAGTTATACCTTCAGAAGTATTTTGAGGTGAGTTATACCTTCAGAAGTATTTTGAGGTGAGTTATACATTCAAAAGTATTTTGAGGTGACTTATGCTCTGCTTTCCTGTATTTTTTAACTGTGTATTGAAAGAACATGTTTGTTATATATCCTTCCTTTCCGAGACTTCTACACACCCTCTACCTCCACCTGCTTTTTCTCTTTTACCTCTATCCCACTCTTTCTCTTCTGCCTCTATCCCACTCTTTCTCCTCTGCCTCTGTCTCACTCTTTCTCTTCTGCCTCTGTCTCACTCTTTCTCTTCTGCCTCTGTCCCACTCTTTCTCTTCTGCCTCCGTCCCACTCTTTCTCTTCTGCCTCCGTCCCACTCTTTCTCTTCTGCCTCCATCCCACTCTTTCTCTTCTGCCTCCATCCCACTCTTTCTCTTCTGCCTCCATCCCACTCTTTCTCTTCTACCTCCATTAATCCATGAAAACTGATCATTCTTTATAGCACTATGATATATGAGACGACATATTCTTATTCACATACATTTTTTTATTAAATATGCTGTTTTAAATTTTATAATAAAACATATGTAACACTAAAGCCGCCATGTACATAGTATAGTTTAAGGCATTTTTATTTGTGATTGTATTGATATCAGTAAACTTGTATAAAGAGATCTAGAGACCTGAGTGATGGTTACCTTGGTGGGAAGTAGCCAGTGTTAAAAAGAAAATTAAATTCCAGTTTTAATACAAGAGCTGTATAATAAAAACTTTTCTTGAGCTAACTTGTAATATCTGATGCTGTACAGGCACTTAAAGCTTGCTATTCATGATGTACTGCCTTGTATATGACCAGTTCACTCTAGGCTGCACACCAGTGATATTAAATTAGAATTTTGAGACTATAAAATGTTTGAGATATGCAGACAGTATTTAAAAAACTTGGTAAAAAAAAAGTTTATTAGTGAAATGAAAAAAACGGTCTTCTCTTGCAGTAATATCTATTATATCATTTGTGTAATTTTACTTAAAAGTTATAAAAAAAAAGCAGAATGCAGGGTGGTTGTGTTGTCTTAATATATGTTCATCTTGGAACGAATCCACATTTTCCCCATGAGAATTAAAAAAAAAGGGAACAGTCAGTTTGAAGAATATTTAGTCGGAAGGATTTTGGGTATCGTTGGAAGGATTTAAGCTCTTCATTCTATATTGAGAAGGCAGGGAAGAGTTAGCAAAGAGCAAGTGCAAGTTTAGTTAAGAAGTTTTAGAAAAGATAACTAGTAACAAAGGCAGCAGTGAAGAAAGTGGGTGGAAAAGAGGGATATCACCAGAGAGTATGTTCAGTTATGCTTACATTGAATTGCGTAAAAGAGATTGCATTTGCTTTTGAGTGGGTTAGTAGGAAGTGATTCATTGGTCATATAATAGTTGTAAAATATATTTCAGTATCTGGGTAAGTACCTGAGTGTGGGACCACCAGTGTACTTCGTCCTCAAGGGTGGCATCAACTTCAGCAACTTCTCTGAACAAAATAAGATATGTGGCACCGTCGACTGTAATTCAGACAGCTTGTCAACCCAAGTATATATATCTTCACTTCTCTCCAATAGGTATGATGATTAACTGTTTATGATTATAACTGACAATGAATATGTTATTGGTCAAAACTTTTTTAAAGCTATTTCACTTCCTCTGCACATGAATTTACATTTTTAAACTGTCTCTGTATCTGTAATGGTGTTCTTATAGTTAAATAATAATTTTTTTACTGTTGCTTCTTGGTCTTATACCATTGAAACTGGATTTAGGCATTGGTTTGGCTTGATTTAGGTAGTAGGTTGGTAGACAGCAACCAGCCAGGGAGGTACTACTGTCCTGCCAGGTGACTGTGAAACAGAAACCTGAAACTGTTTTACATGATGGTAGGATTGCTGGTGTCTTTTTTCTGTCTCATAAACACGCTGGATAACAGGTATATCTAGCTACTTCTACTTACACTTTAGGTCACACTACACTGGCATACACATGCATATATATACATACACACATCTAGGTTTTCTTCTTTTCTTAATAGCTCTTGTTCTTTTTATTTTCTCTATTGTCCATGGGGAAGTGGAAAAGAATCTTTCCTCCGTAAGCCATGCGTGTCGTATGAGGCGACTAAGATGCCGGGAGCAATGGGCTAGTAACCCCTTCTCCTGTACAAATCTACTAAAAACGAGAAGAAGAAAAACTTTATGAAACTGGGTTGTCTGAATGTGCGTGGATGTAGTGCGGATGATAAGAAAGAGATGATTGCCGATGTTATGAATGAAAAGAAGTTGGATGTCCTGGCCCTAAGCGAAACAAAGCTGAAGGGGTAGGCGAGTTTCAGTGGGGAGAAATAAATGGGATTAAGTCAGGAGTATCTGAGAGAGTTAGAGCTAAGGAAGGGTAGCAATAATGTTGAAGGATCAGTTATGGAAGGAAAAGAGGGAATATGAATGTGTAAATTCAAGGATTATGTGGATTAAAATAAGGGTCGGATGCGAAAAGTGGGTCATAATAAGCGTGTATGCACCTGGAGAAGAGGAGTGTAGAGGAGAGAGAGAGATTTTGGGAGATGTTAAGCGAATGTATAGGAACTTTTGAACCAAATGAGAGAGTAATTGTGGTAGGGAACCTAAATGCTAAAGTGGGAGAAACATGCAGAGAGGGTGTAGTAGGTAAGTTTGGGGTGCCAGGTGTAAATGATAATGGGAGCCCTTTGATTGAACTTTGTATAGAAAGGGTTTAGTTATAGGTAATACATATTTTAAGAAAAAGAGGATAAATAAGTATACAAGATATGATGTAGGGCGTAATGACAGTAGTTTGTTGGACTATGTATTGGTAGATAAAAGACTGTTGAGTAGACTTCAGGATGTACATGTTTATAGAGGGCCACAGATATATCAGATCACTTTTTAGTTATAGCTACAGTGGGAGTAAAAGGTAGATGGGATACAAGGAAAATAGAATCAGTAAGTAAAAGAGAGGTGAAGGTTTATAAACTAAAAGAGGAGGCAGTTAGGGTAAGATATAAACAACTATTGGAGGATAGATGGGCTAGTGAGAGTGTAGGCAATGGGGTCGAAAATGTATGGGGTAGATTTAAAAATGTAGTGTTAGTGTTCAGCAGAAGTTTGTGGTTACAGGCGAGTGGGTGCGGGAGGGAAGAGGAGCGATTGGTGGAATGATGATGTAAAGAGAGTAGTAAGGGAGAAAAAGTTAGCATATGAGAGGTTTTTACAAAGTAGAAGTGATGCAAGGAGGGAAGAGTATATGGAGAGAAAAAGAGAGGTTAAAGAGTGGTGAAGCAATGTAAAAAGAGAGCAGATGAGAGAGTGGGTGAGATGTTATCAGCAAATTTTGTTGAAAATAAGAAAAAATTTTGGAATGAGATTAATAAGTTGAGGAAGCCTAGAGAACAAATGGATTTGACAGTTAAAAATAGGAGAGGAGAGTTAGAGGTATCGGGAAGATGGAGAGAATATTTTGAGGATTTGTTAAATGTTGATGAAGACAGGAAGCTGTGATTTCGTGTGTAGGGCAAGGAGGAATAACATCTTGTAGGAGTGTGGAAGAGCCAGTTGTAGGTGTAGGGAAGTTCGTGAGGCAGTGGGTAGAATGAAAGGGGTAAGGCAGCTGGGATTGATGGGTTAAAGATAGAAATGTTAAAAGCAGGTGGGGATATAATTTTGGAGTGGTTAGTGCTATTATTTAATAAATGTATGGAAGAGGGTAAGGTACCTAGGGATTGGCAGAGAGCTTGTATTGTTCCTTTGTATAAAGGCAAAGGGGACAAAAGAGAGTGCAAAATTATAGGGAATAAGTCTGTTGAGTGTACCTGGTAAAGTGTATGGTAGAGTTATTATTGAAAGAATTAAGAGTAAAACAGAAAGCAGGATAGCAGATGAACAAGGGGGCTTTAGGAAAGGTAGGGGTGTGTAGACCAAGTGTTTACAGTGAAACATATAGGTGAACAGTATTTGGATAAGGGTAAAGATGTTTTTGTGGCATTTATGGATTTGGAAAAGGCGTATGATAGGGTAGATAGGGGGCAATGTGGCAGATGTTGCAGGTGTATGGAATAGGAGGAAGGTTACTGAAAGCAGTGAAGAGTTTTTATGAGGATAGTGAGGCTCAGGTTAGAGTGTGTAGGAGGGAAGGGGACTATTTCCCAGTAAAAGTGGGCCTTAGACAAGGATGTGTGATGTCACCGTGGTTGTTCAATATATTTATAGATGGGGTTGTAAGAGAAGTGAATGCGAGGGTCTTGGCAAGAGGTGTTGGGCTAAAAGATAAGAAGCAAATACAAAGTGGGAGTTGTCACAGTTGCTTTTTGCTGATGACACTGTGCTTTTGGGAGATTCTGAAGAGAAGTTGCAGAGGTTGGTGGATGAATTTGGTAGGGTGTGTAAAAGAAGAAAATTGAAAGTGAATATAGGAAAGAGTAAGGTGATGAGGATAACAAAAAGAATAGGTGACGAAAGATTGGATATCAGATTGGAGGGAGAGAGTATGGAGGAGGTGAATGTATTCAGATATTTGGGAGTGGACATGTCGGCGGATGGGTCTATGAAGGATGAGGTGAATCATAGAATTGATGAGGGAAAAGGGTGAGTGGAGCACTTCGGAGTCTGTGGAGACAAAGAACCTTGTCCATGGAAGTAAAGAGGGGAATGTATGAGAGTATAGTTATACCAACGCTCTTATATGGGTGTGAAGCATGGGTGATGAATGTTGCAACGAGGAGAAGGCTGGAGGCAGTGGAAATGTCATGTCTGAGGTCAATGTGTGGTGTGAATATAATGCAGAGAATTCGGAGTTTGGAAATTAGGAGGAGGTGTGGGATTACCAAAACGATTGTCCAGAGAGCTGAGGAGGGGTTGTTGAGGTGGTTTGGACATGTAGAGAGAATGGAACGAGACAGAGTGACTTCGAGAGTGTATAAATCTGTAGTGGAGGGAAGGCGGGGTAGGGGTCGGCCTAGGAAAGGTTGGAGGGAGGGGGTAAAGGAAGTTTTGTGTGCGAGGGCTTGGACTTCCAGCAAGCATGTGTGAGCGTATTTGATAGGAGTGAATGGAGGCATATGGTTTTAATACTTGACGTGCTGTTGGAGTGTGAGCAAAGTAACATTTATGAAGGGATTCAGGGAAACCGGCAGGCCGGACTTGAGTTCTGGAGATGGGAAGTACAGTGCCGGCACTCTGAAGGAGGGGTGTTAATGTTGCAGTTTTATAACTGTAGTGTAAAGCACCCTTCTGGCAAGACAGTGATGGAGTGAATGATGATGAAAGTTTTTCTTTTTCGGGCCACCCTGCCTTGGTGGGAATCGGCCGATGTGTTAATAATAAAAAAATAAATTATTGTTGAGCAAATAATAATTGCCAGATAACATGACTCTTGCGTAATACTGTATGGAAAAAGATATGGACCACAGTCATGCTGACTAAAATGCTCCACATTGGTGCTGCTTATTCAAAGATAGACTTGACATATTTTGCATAAAGCACCCTGTATGTGTTTGCAGGGGTCAGGTCCTAGCTCCTGGCCCAGGCTTTTGACTTGCCACTTGCATGGTAAGTTATTCTTTCTTCTTTCAACAAATCAGCTGTTTCCCACCGAGGCAGGATGATAAGTTACAGTATTATTTTTTTGTAAAATTTTGTTGAGATTGTGGAATGGAAGATGTTCTATTTTTTTTCCTTATTTGTTTTTGGATAAGTACTGATGTATATATGAAAATGCTCAATACTAATAAAAAAAAAACCTGACCCCATAACACTGAACCAGATGGCCTTCTATGCAGTCAAGGCTCTGTACCATGTTTGAGTATTCGAACATCCACTGCATTATTTTACTATGATTAAATAAATTTAGTCCTTTGATACAGAATATTTGTTCCTGTCTTTCATACAGTTTGGAAATTTCTCTGCTCCAGTGCTGTTTCTGCAGCCACCCTTGTATAGTTTTTTCAGGACCCTTTCCATATTTCTGTATTCATCCTCATATTAAGTTAATTTAGTGCCCTTGTCATATGTTTTTTACTCCATGCCCTATTTCTCAGTCAGGTAGGCTGAAACTGGTGCACAGTACATTCTCTAATTTCTACCTGGAGGTGGAAAGTTCATTGCCTGCATTCTGAAGGAGAGTCGGGAGGGATGTTGCAGTCGAAGGGTAATTCAGGATTGTGATGTCAGTTTCACTTCTGGCAAGAATATGATTGAATGAATGATGATAAATGCATTTTTTTTCTTTGGGTCACCCTACCTTGATGAGAGATGGCTGTTGAGGTAAAAAAAATAATAATAATAATAATAGGTCTTCAAGGTTGATATAAGTTTTTCTTTGCAGAACTTACATTGCTCAGCCAGCATCATCATGGCTTGATGATTACATGGACTGGTCTCTGTATAACATGCAAGAGGGAAGTGTGGGTGTTCCATGCTGCCGCATCAAGAATGATAGCTCCTTCTGTCCATCCACTGATTATGAGTCATTCTGTCAGAACTGTAATATAAAAGTTATGGAGGTATAGCACAGTAATTTTGTTGTAATTAATTATTAGGTATTCCTAGAGTGTGTACGTGTGTGTGTGTGTGTGTGTGTGTGTGTGTTTGTGTACGTGTACTAAAATTTGAAAAACTTTTGTATCTTAATAAAAATAAGATTTAGGAACCAGTTTTTTACTTGGGCAAGGACTTGCCCATCCTCACAGGATAGACTGCATATTCCTAGATTGTTAAGAAGCTTTTGATACATTAACACAGAAGCTACTTAGCACATTGTAGAAGTAAGCCATTGTAGAAGTAAACATATTAGCATAGTTAAGGGGATATTCAAACGATGACTGTAGCGATGAAGCTTCAGGATGGGAGAATAACATGTGGAGTTCCACAGTGCTCACTGTTCCTGATTCTTCATGTATATTAATGACTTTATTACAGCAATTATCTCCTGCATTTCCTTGTTTGAGATTCCAATTTAATGAGAATACAAGCTGAAGAGGATGAGAGAAGACTGCAAGAAGATTTGGCTAGACTTCAAGAGTAGTCAGATGTGTTAATGGAATTTAGCCTGAGAATAAGCAACTTTATGAAACCTGGAGACATTGAGTGCTCATTTGTGGTAGGGTCTTCCCCCTAGGGTCTATGGCATCCCGTGCTCACGTAAAAGTAAAAATTGGTCCCTGGGTACCAATCTTGGGATAATAATTGCAGTGCAAATATGTAAGAGGAGCTCATCTTGCAGGAAGTCATATTGTGGTCAAAATAATGATCTGCAAAATAATAAAACCAGACTTGCTTGAAGTACTCGAATGTTGTGGCAGTAGTTTAACCCCATATAATGCTGAGAATCAGACGTGCACCATCTTTGAAAGATGATAATAGAAGAGTTCAAGGTAGAGGGATGGGGTTGTATACTTATGTATAGTATAGTGACAAATGATATACTGTTTGATTTATATATTCCAAATTTGTTGTAATTTAAATCCTACTTTAACATAGTATAAGATTGCTGACTATACAATATTTTTTTCCCCTATAGGATGGACTGCGGCCAGATCCTGTCACTTTTATAAAGTACTTACCCTTCTTCTTAGAAGATATTCCCTCTGAATCATGCCCAAAGGCTGGGCATGCAGCATATGGTCAAGCTGTAAACATTGCCCCGGATGCTCATAATGAGGTAATTTTAAAGATGCTTTTTCTTCAGGAGCTATAAATATTAAAATTTAGTTATACTGTATATTGCATTAAGTGATCAAAGAAATAATATACACAGTCAAGTACAATATCTTATAATATAGGGTATTCAAGACAATTTATCTTGTGTGCAAATCATTCTTGAGCTTGCAGCACTGGTAAGGAACCCTTGTCTAGTAAAACATTGAAGTAAACTTCATGATAGTACAAAGGAGTGCATCAGAACTGATGTTCGAACTGAAGGGAATGAGAATTTTAGAAAAAATGCCAGACCCAAGCCTTGCATCACTGAAGGAATAAACTAATAGAGGGGATATAATTACAACATGCAAAATTCTCCAGTGTATTAATAGGGTAAAGGGGATAGAGAACCTATCCTTGATAAGCTCTGTCAGGAGAACAGCAAGAAGTAAGTACAGAATTCTCTTGATTTAATGAACTTCAGAAATTCATGACAAAATTCTTTGTCATTTGATTGAGAAATAACAAGAGGAAGTTTGTTGCTTACACAATTGTCTAATCTATCCACCACTCTCACCATTATCACCCACCTGCTTTCCCCTGTTAGTGCATTAAATTGAGGGTTTACTATAATTACTAAAAGTTCTGTGACTTTATTGCACATACAGAATCACAAAAAAAGTAAAAACCTGATGCTTATAATGAGACTGCCAGTGTGTTAAAAAGAAAAAATATCATAACCTTGTATGCAGTACTAATACATAAATTCAGTAATTATGCTTGTCCATATTTATTGTTTATATCTCAGACGAGTGTTGGAGCCAGCTACTTCATGACTTACCACACCATTCTAAAGAAGTCGAGTGACTACTACACGGCTCTGGAGTGGGCAAGAAAAGTTTCAAAGAACATCACAACTGCACTAAATGAGGGCTTGGAGGAGCCTCGCTATGAAGTGTTCCCTTACAGGTAATACTGATCTTGTAATTTACATCTCGTTTTATTGTCTACTAATTTACTACTCTTGCAGATAAATTTACATTATTGTAACTGCAATGTTCTACTTCCTGCAGTGTTTTACTTCCAAGTATTTATGTGGAAATGAAAGCAGTTGAATAGCAATAAAGGACAGAGAAGTGTGATGATGCTAATGCTGAGACAGTTTAATGCCTCAAACATGGCCAAAAACGATATGGTTTTGTGCTAACACATTCTCTAATTCTATATTTGTTTAAAGCTTCTTGGTTAATAATAATAATAATTTAATAAAAAGGGCAATACACAAATAATCCACACTTAAAAAATTGAAACTTATGACTACATTTTAGTCCGATTTGAACCATTAAAAGTCACTCCTGTGTGACTAGTTAATAGTAGCCAGTTTGCAAAAATAAATTCTCCCACTGAGGTAGGGTGACCTGAAAAGGAAGAAGCACTTTCGCCATCACTGTCTTGCCAGAAGTGTGCCAAAACTACAGCTCGGACGCCACTCTAAACTGTAGTACAGTGGTCCCTCGACTAACGAACTTAATCCATTCCAGGAGCTAGTTCTTAACACGAAAAGTTCGTAATTCAAAACCTTATTTCCCACGAGAAATAATTAAATACAATTAATCCGTTTCCACCCAAAAATTTTCACCAAAAATTCATTTTTTTAAAGAATAAATACTATAGTTTCACTTACAGAAAACAATGAGAAATAAATATAAAGCACTAATTATAATGGACAAATGAACAGTTAAATAAGTTTTACTTTTATTGAAAAGACTTGTTGGCGTATGAGAGAGTTTGTTTGGAGAGAGGACAAAATAGTTCTACAATTTTTTTTTTTTTTTTTCAACAAGTCGGCCGTCTCCCACCGAGGCAGGGTGACCCAAAAAGAAAGAAAATCCCCAAAAAAGAAAATACTTTCATCATCATTCAACACTTTCACCACACTCATACATAATCACTGTCTTTGCAGAGGAGCTCAGATACGACAGCTGAGAAAAGTCCCTCCCAGCTGTATTTTACTTTGTATTTTACTTTTTAGTTCTACAATATGACAATAATATCAACTCTATAGCTCATTTATTTAGCACAATTCATCTAATATGACATAATAAACAATATTAATGACATAGAAACATGATATAAACTCTAGAATGAATAAAACATGTCATTATGAATCTGGAAGGACTGGTGGAGTGTGTTGGTGTTACTGTTGGGTATAAGGACTGGTGGAGTGTGTTGGTGGTGTTGTTGGGTATAAGGAGGAGATGGTGGCAGAGGACGGCGCTATTCTCAGTGTCCCTATAATCTCAAACAACATTGTAGAAGTTAAGTTTTGTGTCGTCATTTTCTATCGATTAATCGCTTAACTTATTCAGGTATACACAAATCCAGTTATACATAGATTATCATACATAGCAGCATGTGTGTAGAAAACCTAGGATAACCCAAAAAAGTCAAGACAGAGTGACTTAGTTCCATTGCTACACTTTATCACTGGCTGGTGCTATAGCCTTTATCGACTTGTGAAGCTTCTTTGGACCCATGGTGACTTATTGCACAGTGACAATCACTTAACCAACAATAAACACAACAAAAGTATTGTGAATGTTTGAAAGAGCGCGCTGGGTAATGTTCTCTCAAGTGTAAACAACGCTTGACTGGCGTCCTGTCCGCCTCACCGCGCTTGCGCGGGGCAGGCGGACAGGTCTGGTACAGTTCGCTACACGAGTAAATGTTCGCTACATGAGAAAAATATTTTGTGAAAAAAGCGTTCGTTACACGATTTGTTCGCTATATGGAGCGTTCGTTAGTCAGGGTTCCACTGTATTCCCACCCCTCCTTCAGAGTGCAGGCACTGTACTTGTCACCTCTAGGACTCAAGTCTGGCTGACCAATTTTTCTAAATTCCTTCATCATTGTTACCTTATTCACACTCCAACAGCAAGTCAAAGTCATAAAATCCACTTGCCTCCACTCTTATCTAATGCACTTGTTGGATGTTCAGTCCCCTTGCACTCGAAACCACCTCTGCCCCCTCCCTGCAACCTTTCTTAAGGCAACCCCCTACCCTGCCTTCCCTCCACTACAGATTTATACACCCTCAAGGCATCCTGTTTTCCTCCTTCCTCTCTAAATATCCAAATTACCTCAACAACCCCTCCTCAGCCCTCTGGATAATACTTTTAGTAACTCTGCACCTCTTCCTACTCTCCAAGCTGTGAATTCTCTGTATAATATTTGCACCACACACTTTCCTCAGACAAATCATCTCCACTGCCTCCAGCCTCCTCGCTGCAAATATTCACAACCTAATTTATTCTGTACCTAAGAGTGTCTTATTAGTCTTGAAGATGCCATATTAATAATGATAATAATAGCACACACCTAGGTAGTAGGTTCGTAGACAGCAACCGCCCAGGGAGGTACTACTGTCCTGCCAAGTGAGTGTAAAACGAAAGCCTGTAATTGTTTTACATGATGGTAGGATTGCTGGTGTCTTTTTTCTGTCTCATAAACATGCAAGATTTCAGGTATGTCTTGTTACTTCTACTTACACTTAGGTCACACTACACATTCATGTACAAGCATATACAGTGGTACCCCGACTTACGATATTTTTTCATTCCAGAATGCTGTTCAAGTGCCATTACCAAACGAATTTATCTCCATAAGAAATGATGTAAAATAGACTAGTCCTTTTAGACCCCCAAAATTACACTTACAAAAGCATTTAAAAAAATAAACTTACATAAAAGGGTGTGTTTGGGGACCATCTGGGTTTTCTTCTATTTTCTTACTAGTTCTTGTTCTTATTTCCTCTTATCTCCATGGGGAAGTGGAACAGAAATCTTCCTCCGTAAGCCATGCGTGTCGTAAGAGGCGACTAACATGCCGGGAGCAAGGGGCTAGTAACCCCTTCTCCTGTATATATTACTAAATATAAAAGGAGAAACTTTTGTTTTTTCTTTTGGGCCACCCCGCTTTGGTGGGAAACGGCCGACGTGTTGAAAGAAAGAAGAATAGCACACAATAATAATCATTCTGAGGGCATTAAATGTTGTATAAAATGTTAATAGTATAGACGTTTTGCTTAATCTGATATTTTTTCAAAATTATATAATAAACACGTTATGTAACATATAAACATGATAAATATACCAACAGTAGAATAAATTAACATAAATATGAGAGAGCGTGTAAATCTGTAGGGAAAGGAAGGAGGGGTAGTGGTCATCCTCGAAAAGGTTGGAGGGAGAGGGTAAAGGAGGTTTTGTGGGCGACGGGCTTGGACTTCCAGCAAGCATGTGTGAGCGTGTTGGATAGGAGTGAATGGAGACGAATGGTTTTTGGGACCTGACGAGCTGTTGGAGTGTGAGCAGGGTAATATTTAGTGAAGGGATTCAGGGAAACCGGTTATTAAAGATTTAGCCGGACTTGAGTCCTGGAAATGGGAAGTACAATGCCTGCACTTTAAAGGAGGGGTCTGGGATAGTGACAGTTTGAAGGGACTATTCTAAACTGTAGTATCTGAGTGCCTCTGCAAAGACAGTGATTATGTATGAGTGAGGTGAAAGTGTTGAATGATGATGAAAATATTTTCTTTTTGGGTCACCCTGCCTCGGTGGGAGAAGGCCGATTTGTTGAAAAAAAAAAAAAAAGAGATTTTTTCCAGTCGGCTTGACGGAGTGAACTAAAACCATACGCGTCCAGCTGGTTTGTTTACAAAACTTGTTACAAAATGACACGATATCTATTAGTAATAGACATCTCCAGTGAACACTAGAAAGGATAGCCCTTCTAGCATCCAGCCTGTTACTGGGCTTTTGCAACAAAGTCAGTATCCTGGTTCAGTTATCCGACATATTATATAGCTTAAGAGGATTGCAACTGATAGGGTACTAACCAACAAAATATATTTAAAAGGTTTATTATCAAAGTGAGAAAATCTAGGGTAGCAAAGTAAATCAAATATAAAGATATTAATTAAGATATCAATTAGGAGGTTAATTAGGAGGGTAGCTCCTACACTGCTCTCATATACAATAAGTATGTGCTGAGGGCACATATATATAGATGACTCAGAAGTACCATCAGGTACAATGTCAGTAATTACAATAATATAGTATACAAATAAGAATAAATGTGTGTATGTGTGTGCTCCCGGTAACTCTAAGACTCGACTCAACCAGTGTACGACAGAACAACTCGTAAGCTAGCTGCTCTAACAAATAGACAACCAGAACAGCTTGATTGTCCAGTAAAATGACCAATTCACAAAACAGCAATATAACAGGCAACAGCAACACAGCGTCAGGAACAAGGAGATAGAAAATCGACCCTAACTGGGGACCATCAGTAGATCCTCCAAAACAGTCACAAAACTCCCTTTCTACTGAAACTAGGTTCAGCATAAACAATCCCAAACTGTGGCGGTGCACAGATGCCTTATCGAAGTAGGTCCAGAGCTATAGCTTGAGACCTGAGTTTTATCAGAGTGTCAAAGTGACACACAACCCAGAACAACGTCGAAAATCACTGTCTAGTCTATTCTCTGTGAACAGAGTTACACAGAGTTCTGAGAAGTATGATTCGCCTCACCAACGAATGCATACTCTACCCAACAGAGTCTAATGTTGAGAAAACAAGTAGAAATAGGAGTGAGGTGTTGACTCGACGAGGGTCAACAGGCCAGAGAGAGAGAGAGAGAGAGGGAAGAGGAACAACCATCCAGCTCAGGTGTGTTCAGCGACTGACTCCTCCCAGCAACTAGACGCCGGCAGCATAACAGTAGTTTGCCAACTCCAAGGCAGTTACGACACTCCAACACAACATAAAATATTACATCCTACCTAATAAATATAGCTAAGTCAAATAGGTCAAATAAGTCAAATAATAGTCTAATAATAATATAAAGCAAGATATTAACGATTTAGCTATTATCGAGAATATCAGCAATATAAAATTATAGAAAATGGAAAATATACATATATATACATTGAGGCCCAATTCTGGGGGCGCAATAAAACTCGCAAACCACCTACTATCTCATGTACTCATTCTCTCTCTCTCTCGTTTATTCATTTAATCTAATTTACTCACCTCTCGCCCTACATTAAGACTACAAATATTTTAGGGTAAGTAATGAGTGTACTGTATATGCATTTTATCACTCTAGGGCGCTTTAAGTGTTGTAGTATATTACAGTGGACCCCCGAGTTTCGTAAAAACTTCACTCCTGAAGTCTGCTCAAGTGCCATTACCGAACGAATTTACTCCCTTAAGGAAAAATGTCACGTAGGTTAGTCTATTTCAGACCCCCAAAAATACATTTCCACAAGCACTGACAATATTATACTTACATAATTGTACGATTTCCGGGGTGTACGAAACTCGGGGGTCCACTGTATGTGTGGGTGGGGTGGCCAGGAGGGCTTCCATACCTACCACACTTGAGTTCTTACAATAAATACGTACTACTCACCTTTTGCCCTACATTAAGACTACAAATATTTTGAGGTAAATAATGAATATACTGTGTGTATTTTACTTTTTATTGTTTTTAATGCCTAATTCTATTGCTAACTTAATGTATGTTAGTGTAAATTTGATATCGGGCATTTATAAGTGGAAAAACATGGCGTTCTGCTTTGCGGCTGTAGCCTGGAATCTAACCTGCTGTATAAGTGGGGCCCTACTGTACTATATCATCATGAAACACATCTAATATCCTGAGAAATTAGATTATATAGTGTTAAACATTAAAAACAGTAAAAGAAAACCAAAAAAAAATCATAATTTGGCATCAATAAATTGTAAAATGTAAGTATTGCTGGTGCATTTATGCTGCTGTTGCTGACTAGTGATAATTTTTTGCCAATTTCAGTGCCCCATAAGTTTTTTAGTAGATTCTACTCATTTTAGTTTTTTTTTTTTTTAACAAACCAGCCATATCCCACTGAGGCAGGGTGACCTAAAAAGAACAAAAGTTTTTCTTTTTCTTCTTTCAACAAATTGGCCATATCTCACCGAAGCAGGGTGGACCAGAAGAAAAAACAAGTTTCTCTTTTTAACTTGAGTAAAGTACACCTACCATCCGACTTACGACCTGCTCGACATACGACCACTCGACTTACGACCATGTTTTGTATGCAAATTTTCTGGGAAAAAAACAACTGTTAGTGCTGTACACAGTGTTTCTCCTAAACCTTATAGTATAAAATACAGTACGTACTAACAGCATAAAAACTAAAGTATAATATGAAATACCAAAATAAAACAATAAAATAAAATCATTACATAATGTGATGCTGATATTCAGTAATAAGGTTCGACTTGCGTCCATTTTGACTTACCACCGGTTAGTCGGAACCAAGCTCGGTCGTAAGTCGGATGGTACCTGTATACAGGAGAAGGGGTTACTAGCCCCTTGTTTCCGGCATTTTAGTTGCCTCTTACGACGCACGGCTTACAGAGGAAGAATTTTTTTCCACTTCCCCATGAAGATAAGAGGAAATAAACAAGAACTATTAAGAAAATAGAAGAAAACCCAGATGGGTGTATAAATACAGTGGACCCCCGGAGTTCGTACTGCTCCAAACTCGAACAATTATGTAAGTGTATTTTTGTAATTGCTTTTGTAAGTGTATTTTTGGGGATCTAAAAGGACTAATCTAATTTACATTATTCCTTAAAGGGAACAAATTCGTTCGGTAACGGCACTTGAGCAGCATTCTGGAATGAATTAATGACGAACTCCGCGGGTCCACTGTATATATGCATGTACATGCATGTGTGGTGTGACCTAAGTGTAAGTAGAAGTGGCAAGATGTACCTGTGTGTTTGAGACAGAAAAAGACATCAGCAATCCTACCACCATGTAAAACAATTACAGGTTTGCGTTTCACACTCACTTGGTAGGACGGTAGTACCTCCCTGGGTGGTTGCTGTCTACCAACTACTACCTATGAAGTATTAAGTTACTGACATTAATTAATTATTGTTTTTCAGTGTTTTCTATGTATTCTACGAGCAATACTTGACAATGTGGGAAGATGTTTTGACTTCCCTTGGCATCTCTCTTGTAACGGTGCTGTTGGTGAGCATCCTCCTGTCTGGTCTTGATGTTGCCTCATCCGTAGCAGTAATCGTTACCATCATCATGATCCTCATCAACCTTGGGGGACTCATGTACTGGTGGGATGTTTCCCTCAATGCAGTTTCGCTCGTCAACCTGGTTATGGTAAGTGTGCTGGGAAGGACTATGGTGGCCTTGGACTGACCTGTGTTTGGAACAGCATTCATTATATGAAAGTTATAATTTTCTTCTTTTACCCATCATATTTTCCATTTCTAATTTATCAATCATATGCCTATACTTGACAGGCAATCTATAAAGTACAACAATCAGGATAATCATGGTATGTGGAGATATTAGAGAAAGAGTGATAGGTATAGGTTTTTGAAGTCCTATAGTGAGGTTGTTTGTAGACTGGTCATCCATTCACTTACTTCTTTTTATATATATATATATATTATATATATTATATTATATATATTATATTATATATATTATATTATATATATTATATTATATATATTATATATATTATATTATATTTATTATATTATATTTATTATATTATATATATTATATATATATTATATATTTATTATATTATATATATTATATTATATATATTATATATATTATATTATATATATATATATTATATTATTATATTATATATATTATATTATATATATTATATATATTATATTATATATATTATATTATATATATTATATATATTATATTATATATATTATATATATTATATTATATATATTATATATATATTATATATATTATATTATATATATTATATATATATTATATATATTATATTATATATATTATATATATATATTATATATATTATATATATATATATTATATATATTATATATATTATATATTATATTATATATATTATATATATTATATATATATTATATATATTATATTATATTATATATATTATATTATATTATATTATATATATTATATTATATATATTATATTATATATATTATATATATTATATATATTATATATATTATATTATATATATTATATTATATATATTATATATATATTTTTTTTTTTTTTTTTCAACAAGTCGGTCGTCTCCCACCGAGGCAGGGTGACCCAAAAGAAAGAAAATCCCCAAAAGAAAAAACTTTCATCATCATTCAACACTTTCACCACACTCATACATAATCACTGTCTTTGCAGAGGAGCTCAGATACTACAGCTGAGAAAAGTCCCTCCCAGCTGTCACTATCTCAGACTCCTCCTTTAAAGTGCAGGCATTGTACTTCCCATTTCCAGGACTCAAGTCCAACTAAATCAATTAACTGGTTTCCCTGAATCCCTTCACACAATGTTACCCTGCTCACACTCCAACAGATCGTCATGTCCCAAAAACCATTCGTCTCCATTCACTCCTATCTAACACGCTCACACATGCTTGCTGGAAGTCCAAGCCCCTCGCCCACAAAACCTCCTTTACCCCTTCCCTCCAACCTTTTCTAGGACGACCCCTACCCCGCCTTCCTTCCCCTACAGATTTATTATATTATATATATTATATATTATATATTATATATATTATATTATATATACTACCGTCCTGCCAAGTGAGTGTAAAACGAAAGCCTGTAATTGTTTTACATGATGGTAGGATTGCTGGTGTCTTTTTTCTGTCTCATAAACATGCAAGATTTCAGGTACATCTTGCTACTTCTACTTACACTTAGGTCACACTACACATTCATGTACAAGCATATATATACACACCCCTCTGGGTTTTCTTCTATTTTCTTACTAGTTCTTGTTCTTATTTCCTCTTATCTCCATGGGGAAGTGGAACAGAATTCTTCCTCCGTAAGCCATGCGTGTCGTAGAGCGACTAAAATGCCGGGAGCAAGGGGCTAGTAACCCCTTCTCCTGTATATATTACTAAATGTAAAAGGAGAAACTTTCGTTTTCCTTTTGGGCCACCAGCCGGTGGGAAACGGCCGACGTGTTGAAAGAAAGAAGAAAGAATATTATATATATTATATTATATATATTATATTATATATATTATATATCTTCTTCTTTCTTCTTTCAACACGTCGGCCGTTTCCCCGAAGCGGTGACAAAATAAAAACGAAAGTTTCTCCTTTACATTAGTAATATATACAGGAGAAGGGTTACTAGCCCCTTGCACCGGCATTTATGCCTCTTACGACACGCATCTTGGAGGAAGAATTCTGTTCCACTTCCCATGGAGTAGAGGAAAGAAACAGAACTAGTAAGAAAATGAAGAAACCAGAGGATGTGATATATACATATGCTTGTCATGAATGTGTAGTGTGACTAATGTAAGTAAAGTAACAAGACATACCTGAAATCTTGCATGTTTATGGACAGAAAAGACACCAGCAATCCTACCTCATGTAAAACAAATACAGGCTTTCGTTTACACTCACTTGCAGGCGATATACCTCCTGGGCGGTTGCTGTCTACCAACCTACTACCTAGAATATATTATATATATTATATTATATATATTATATATATTATATTATATATATTATATTATATATATTATATTATATATATTATATATATATTATATTATATATATATTATATATATTATATTATATATATTATATATATTATATTATATATATTATATTATATATATTATATTATATATATTATATTATATTTTTTTATTTTTTTATTAACACATCGGCCGATTCCCACCAAGGCAGGGTGGCCCGAAAAAGAAAAACTTTCATCATCATTCACTCCATCACTGTCTTGCCAGAAGGGTGCTTTACACTACAGTTATAAAACTGCAACATTAACACCCCTCCTTCAGAGTGCCGGCACTGTACTTCCCATCTCCAGAACTCAAGTCCGGCCTGCCAGGTTTCCCTGAATCCCTTCATAAATGTTACTTTGCTCACACTCCAACAGCACGTCAAGTATTAAAAACCATATGCCTCCATTCACTCCTATCAAATACGCTCACACATGCTGCTGGAGTCCAAGCCCTCGCACACAAAACTTCCTTTACCCCCTCCCCCCAACCTTTCCTAGGCCGACCCCTACCCGCCTTCCCTCCACTACAGATTTATACACTCTCGAAGTCACTCTGTCTCGTTCCATTCTCTCTACATGTCCAAACCACCTCAACAACCCCTCCTCAGCTCTCTGGACAATCGTTTTGGTAATCCGCACCTCCTCCTAATTTCCAATCTCCGAATTCTCTGCATTATATTCACACCACACATTGACCTCAGACATGACATCTCCACTGCCTCCAGCCTTCTCCTCGTTGCAACATTCATCACCCATGCTTCACACCCATATAAGAGCGTTGGTATAACTATACTCTCATACATTCCCCTCTTTACTTCCATGGACAAGGTTCTTTGTCTCCACAGACTCCGAAGTGCTCCACTCACCCTTTTCCCCTCATCAATTCTATGATTCACCTCATCCTTCATAGACCCATCCGCCGACATGTCCACTCCCAAATATCTGAATACATTCACCTCCTCCATACTCTCTCCTCCAATCTGATATCAATCTTTCGTCACCTATTCTTTTGTTATCCTCATCACCTTACTCTTTCCTATATTCACTTTCAATTTTCTTCTTTTACACACCCTACCAAATTCATCCACCAACCTCTGCAGCTTCTCTTCAGAATCTCCCAAAAGCACAGTGTCATCAGCAAAAAGCAACTGTGACAACTCCACTTTGTATTTGCTTCTTTATCTTTTAGCCCAACACCTCTTGCCAAGACCTCGCATTCACTTCTCTTACAACCCCGTCTATAAATATATTGAACAACCACGGTGACATCACACATCCTTGTCTAAGGCCCACTTTTACTGGGAAAT